>RANZ01000261.1:0-49777 GCA_009805285.1 Neurospora terricola FGSC 1889 | reverse complement strand
CGACGTGCCGTTCGGCACGTCGTTCCAGGACTGCGACGACGACGGCGAGACGGCGGCGGGCGGCCGGCTGCTGCATCTGATGCAGCTGATGGACCTGTGGGACACCATGGTCGTGGTGACGCGGTGGTATGGCGGCCAGAAGTTGGGGCCGAGGAGGTTTGCGCTGATTAATGGCGCGGCGAGGGATGCGTTTGTTAGGACGGGGTTGGTGGAGGAGGAAAAGGGAGAGCGGAGGAAGAAGAAGGGTGGGAAATGAATTTGGCTACGGTGGTGATGGTCGATCGAAGCTGAGCGGGCCTGCTGCTTTGCTGTTCTCAAAGGGGAAAGCAGAAGATGGCCGCAACATTCATGGGGGGCCTACATATGGATTACGAGCCTCTATGTTGGTTTCAAGATCACACGGCTTTGATTGCTGACAGCAACGTCACAGCAAGAAACACCAAGGGCTGACGACCAAATAATCTCCAAAAGGTATTTAGCGGAAATCAAGATGAATTATTCGCTATATCACAGTCAGAACACGAACACCGCCCAGCTCCGTACAACCATGCAACTTTTTCCCAAAGATTACTGCCAACGCAAATTTACCGTCCCTCCCTCGCGCCGGTTTTTGACGCCATACAATAAATGAGTCGAGATGTGCAAACTTTTGGACCTTTGACCAAGAATGACCATCCTCAAAGCCGCGTCCGCCACATCAAAGGCCAACCGAAGAGAACATCAACCAATGCAACGCAACATGTCCTTCTCAACCACGCATCACATTGATCACGGTATCACTCACCCCTGCTTTTTCAGCAACGGCTCCAATATTCCCAGAGCCGTAACGGCCTGCTCACAAGACAAAATCACCGCGCCGGCCCTCGCCGTCGACAAATACGACAGCTCCGCGCTCTCCGCCATGGGCATGTCCTTGACCAACCTCCCGGCCACCCCCGAAACGATGCCCGTTGCCTCGAACGGCAAGTTGACCAGGTCGAGAAAGATGGGCACCAGCGTGCCCTCCGTCGGCCCCACCAGCGAGTCGCCAAACATGTCCACCAGCGCCTTGTCCAGCAGCAGCGAAGGGGGGTCATCCTGCGCCAGGGTCACGGACAGGAACCGCGGCTGCGACACCAGCGCCGAGATGATGCTCGTGTACAGCTTGGTGTCGACCGTGTCGATCCAGCTGTTTCTCCTCCTCCGTGGTTGACCACCACCACCACCATTTCCGTCTCCATTCTCGCCGCCGCCATAGCCCGTCCCGCTGCCGCCGGTCATCAAGTTACTATGTCCATGACCACGTCCGCCCTCGCCCCCGCCGCCGCCGTGGATACTCGTCTTCTCCCTCCCCGAGCAATGCACCAGCCTCAACCCGGGTTCCACAAACGGCACCACGTTCCGCCTCTTGAGCGTCTCAAACGTCTTGAGCTGCAACTCCCCTGCATCCGAGGGTGGCGGCGTGGTCGGCATCATCGGGGTCAACATTCCACTAAGCCCGCCACTTCCACTTGATCCTCCCCTGGTATGATGATAACCCATCCCGGACGTCATAGTCACCGACCCCCTCCTCGACCCATACCCATCAAACCCATTTTCTCCTTCTCCCTCCTCCTCAACAAACACAAACCCGCCCTTGGCCCTCAACGTCTCCACCACGCTTCTCCGATCCTTCGTCGGCACCAGGATGAAATCCGAGTAATACGTGGTAATAAAAAAAATCGGGATCCCCGCCAACGCTAAAGGGCAGGTCAAGTCGACGACGCGCGAGCCGGCGTCCATGCCCGCGCTGATAACCGAAAAAACGGCGTAGGCGTCCTTGGAAACCGAAATAGTTTTTGCCTGGTCCTTTGGTAGGCGAGCGATGGCGGGCTCGAAGACGGTGCGGGCCCAGGAGGAGGGACAGACGATGGAGCATTCGAGTGGGGTGATGGAGATGTTTAGGAAGGTTGTTTCATCTTGGTGGTGGTGGAATGTTGTCGTTGACGGGCCATTGGTGGGTGGGGATGCCGATGCTGATGGTAATGATTGGCTGGGTGGGAGAAGGATTTGGAGGATGGGTTGGAGGAAGGTTGAGTAGAGAGGGAGGGGGATGTGGATTAGACTCAGGGTTCTATCCTGTTTGTGGGAGAGAAAAGTTAGTGATGCATTGTGAGGTGAGAGTGGTATAAGGTATGAAAAAAAGAAGGGGTGTAGTTACCAGGAAAGTTATTTGTGCGTTCATAGCAGTGAGTGTGTGTTGACAGCTTCCTGTGATTCGGAACTCCTTGATGATCCCAGCAGAAGACCTCGTCTTGGTGGTTTATCGGGTAAAGAAAGCTAGGAGGAACCCTTCCCACTTTTGTCTCCTTGTTCTCCTTTTGAATATCAAATGATGTTGATTGTCGAAGGAGTGATGAAAAATGAGGTGATCAAGGTGTGACCTTGTGACGTCTCGAAAAGAGGAGTTAAGTTGTAAACAGTTTTGGAGTAACACCTGGGTAAGGTGAAAGTGAGTTGCGTTTTGAGGGGTCCTCTAGTCCTTTAGGTACTGTAGGTGACTGTTCCGACTCCCGATCTGTTCCGTACAAGCCAATGCAGTCCGTCACGTCACAAACTGTTCTTGTGGGTTGATGTGATTCAATCGATTGTCGATCCGGAAAGATAGGAGATAGATAGGAGAATTTGGTAGGTAGATAGCTTTGTTGAAATAGTGTAGCCTCCGTCGGTCTGAAGGAACAAAGCAGTCCAGTCACCGAGGATGCGAGATGCAAGGGAACTAAATGGGTGGGGTATCGTGAAAGTATATAAGATAGGAGATTGTGGATGGATGAGTCAAAGTCCCAACCAAAAGGAGAGAGAGAGAGAGAGAGAGACAGAAGGGTAAGGGTACTTATTAAAGAAATTTGAGGTGGATAGGAGAAGTGAAAGAAAAAAGGTAAATGATATGATGGGGATATCGGAAACAAGTGGAAGTTCCTCAAAGTGATGTCCTGAATGGAAGAGGAGTGAGCGTGTGACTTGCTTCAGTTCCACTTCCTTCGGTTCTCCAACTGCTGTCTGCTTGCTCTCTTTGCTCCTGAGATAAGAGCTTGGCGGGGGAGACAGGACCCGACCCGAGATCGGTGGGGGGAGGGGGGAACGAGGGGAGGGACCGCGTCTGGGCCCGGGAGACGAACTGATAAGGTAGAGGTACCTGTGATTGTGCTGTAAAGCCGGGGGGTGCAAGTGGTGAAAGTGGAGGACGGGACTTGGGGAAATTATGGCCGTCGTGTTCGAGAACCTCTTTGGCCAACTCTAAAATAGTTTGGTCTCAAGCTGGACAACCCGACTAAGAACCTAGAAAACGAAGTCCACCTGCATATGATGATGCATGCGATGCAGTATTTAGTGCTATGGCTATCGATTCTATTGAATGCAAGCCAGAGAGATGCGAGCCCCTGATTTTAATATTTGGAATGGTCACCGGGTTGCATACCCAGGGGTTGACGATAGATAGTGTAATTGCAAACGTTGTGTCCAGTGCAGGCACCAGGCGGTGGGGGTACCAGTCGACAGAATCCGACAAAAACACAAGAAAATGTCAGGAAAAAAAAGGAAACCGGTGAACAATGCCTTTCCATGAGAACCAGGTTGATTCCAGATGATGTGCATGCTTGGTACATCACTTATACATTGATTTCATCTCTTTATCCACCTCCATGCTAGCGCACCTGCAGGTAAACGCGGGCGCTTGTCATGTCACCTCGGGTATCTAGCGTTCTCAAGATGCTCGAAATCCWACAAGCCTAGAACCTATGTCGGCCTTTCTTTTGCAACACTCGACGACATCTGTCTCACTTTGCTTTCTTGATGAGGGATGTTGATTTCGGCGCGCAGAATCGACCATCAATTTACCCTCTGCGGTTGTTCATCTGTAGCTTCACCGGAGTTTGAACCTCACTCCGACTCGAATCACTGCCAAGCACGTCATGAGTGGAAGACGTCGGTCCCATGTACAGCTACTTCTACACCACCACCACCACCACCACCACCAACCCCAAAACCAACAACCAGCTCCTCTCGAAGGAAGCCCGCCTAGCACCACCACCACTGTGGGCGAACGGCAGTAAGAAAGATGGGTTACAATGCATACTTCTCTAACGTACAATCACGGCACTAGGCATGTAGTGTACTGTGTAGGTAGGCAAGCAGAAAGGTAGGTAAGGCAGTCGAGTGAAAGGTAGAAACGCAGGTACATACCTCACCTCTGCTTTTGCTTTCAAGGTTGCCTGCCTGTCATTGCTGAATGGTGACCTGGCGCCACCAGCACCACAATAATCTTTCACAAAAGGGACGTTGGCTCTCTCCTCTCCCGCCATCCTCTTAGGAAGCTTGTCAAGAATCGACCATCACACTAACCGACCTGCGAGCCGCCGTGACGAACCTTGACCTTACTTGAAAGAAAGGGATGGCAGTTGACCGGCGTGGGGAGTGAAGAGATCTCACTCATCTGGGGTTGTCTCAGAAGCGTAGTGTGGGGGAAATCTCTCTTGTGGCGCAAAAAAGATAGATCAAATCCCGTCCCGAACAGTGAACCCCCCCTCCTCCCCCCTTCCTTTTTTGGTCGCCATTCAGCCTGGATCGGATCGAATCGCTGCTGCAAAGACAACGACGACGGCCAGTAGGAGAAGTGTGATGTCGATTGAGAGAGACGAACGACGGTGTGTTGTTGGTGATGGATGCTGTGCTGCGCGAGAAAGTTGTTGCCAGGTCCTTCATTGCGCGTGAGATGGGGGGAAGAGATCTATCAGTTTTCTTAAACGAACTGCTGAGGCAAAGGGCTTGTAGAGGCATATACAATCTCCGCATGTTGGTCATCTTCAGAAACAGCCAGCTTCTTGACAGCCTTCACCTGATAGTTTCCCTGCCAGTTACACACCGGTCATCTCGAGAAAAAAACGGCACGTCAGAAGCCACATCGAGAACTTGGGTTCGCCTTCGTGCAACAAGAGATAACGCAGCAAAGAACGCCCCTGTTTCAAAGCTTTGTTCGTTCCCGTATGATTGGCCAAAAGAGCTCACTGTATGTTCTCTGCTTCTGGGGCATATGTTCCTGGTTGACAGGTCGAGGTACCCGGGTTTGTGCCACCCGGAAGAGAAGGTTTGAACATCCTATATCGGCCCGAGTTTGACTTTTACTTTGTCTGGTGGCAGCATCTGTCGGGAAGCAAATTATCGAAAATATGAGCGACTACGAGATCCGGTATACCAAGACCACACTTGATGGTCATCGGAATGTCGAGTTTCGTCATTCAGCTCAACATGCAATGGACGACTGCAAGAAGGCTACAGAGCCCTCCGATCAAGGGGTGTCCTGCAGCGTAGAACAAATCGCCTCAACCTATTGCGACATGCTAACTGGCAGTTCCCTATCGAAGAAGAATGCGGCCACTAGCCGGACCGAAGGCGTGCAGAGGTTCGAAACGACAGTCCTGCAACTCTCTCCATTTGCGGAATAACCCCCTGGATAGATAGATAGGCAAAGGGGATACCTGGATGGGCACAGGATCTATATCAGGTCAAGAAGTCAATGTCGTACAACACCCCGCAATATCCCAGGGGTACAATATCCGAGGGAATGTGTGTATATGCGTGAAAGAAAGAGGTGGCTGGGGAAGAGGAGGCACTCATCCGACATCGTTTTATTTCCTACACATCTTTATTTCTTGATACCAACGACGACGAGGTTCCGGGGGCTCTGGCCATAGTCAAACACCGTCTCCACCCAGCACTCGCGTACGATATCGGAGTGTTCCTTGAGGAACAGGTACCTGTCGGTCACGATAAGGGACTCGACAACCATCGCACTGAAGGCCATCAAGCTCCAGATGGCGCTGAGCTCCCTCTTGCGGGGCAGGTACGCGGCCTCGTACTTGGCAATCTCCTCGTCGGTGATGTCGCTCAGCTTCTCACGCACGATCTGGCTGTACTGGCTGAAGTCCGTGTTGGTCGTCAGCTTCGTGATCGCTCCGCGGACGTAGGCGCTGAAGGAGGTGTAGCATTGTTTTCTGAGTGAGCCGATCACAACGGGGTTGGTGCTGAAGTTGAAGGGGCTCTCGTTGCCATCTTCGCCCTCGCCGTCGCTGGGCCCGTGGTACACCTTGGAAATGACCCCCTTGTCGAGGAATATCCTTTGCAAAACGGCGCGGTAAAAGTGGCGGGTGAAGAAGGCATCACTCTCCTTGTCGGTCCAGTTTCCGGGAGCTTGACACGCCATCATACGAGCTGTAATGTTGAGTCTGATGCCTTGGTCGTTGTAGGTAGAGAGTTTCTCACTCATGGGAAAACCCTGGGGATCCCGCCTTTCGGATTCCCTGAGAACGCGAGCATTCAAGGGTTGAAGAGTTGGCCGACTGAAGCAAGGCTTGAAAGTCGGAGGTCCCAGCTTTTCGGTCAAAAGGTTGTAGCAGCAACCCACAATGGCAACGGCGTGGATGGACGAGTTGAGAACCATGGACCGGATACCGTAGTGAGAGAGGTTGCCACATGAGTGAATGGACACGGCCATCATGCTGAGATCATCCTCGCTGTGGGTTTCCGTGTACTCCAGCTGGGAAATAACAGGGGCCAAATCGGCATCTCCCAGCTTGGCGACGACGTACTCAATGCTGCCCTTTCCTTCCTCCCGCGCATAAGTGGCCTGAAGCTCCTTTCTTGATCGGAGGTCAATGGTGGCAATATCCTCGTCTGCCACACCCAATGCCTTCGCGGCACGCTTCAACGCTTCTTCGTCGTTGGTTTCCGATGGGTCTACGCTTTCCATAATACGATGATAGAGCTTCTTGTTGCGTATCCTCTTCTCCCGCTCAGCCAGACCGGACAGGATATCGAGATCCTTAGCGCCTGCTGTGTTGGCCTCCTTGCTCTCCACGGCAACAATATGCTTGTTGTACGGAGGGCTCGCCAGAGCGCGGCCTAGATAATTCTGGCCACTGCCAAAGTCTACCAAGTGCGTCAGTTCCTTTCCCCTAACCCGAGCGACGTCCTCAGAGAGCCTGTCGATGTATCCGGAAAAGTGAGTGACTTCGTGGACTTTCTTGGTGTTCATGCCCAGGGCTACCTGCCGAGGAAGAACTGGTAGCTTTGGCTTGCTTGGCTGGAAGGAGCGGCGCAAAGAAAGCTTGCTGATGTCCTTGACATACTGAACCAGCGTCTCAGGAGGTTGTCCGGGGCCAGCTTGCCCGGCAAGTGCGTCGAGATCATCTCTCATCAAGAAATCCAAAAGGACCATGGGCTCGGTCTGCACGAGGTAATCCTGCCATTCCTTGGGCACTGCAGAGACGAAGAGGCCGGGCTCGCTGGTGAAGAAGTCAAGGATGTGAACACCACCACAGAGGAACTGGAAAAGGTGGGAGTTGGTCGCAAAGTCCAGCAGGCTGTCGACATATTCGTCCGCAGATGAAAAGTCATCCGAGTACGGAAGAGGCTTTTCCGGCCTCGCAGTAAAGTCGACCGTCATGATTTGTTTTGATTGGGATTATGGCGAGTGGTTGTTCATCTGCATCTGCACATCGCCATGAAATTTTGGCTTTCTTTTCGCAAGACTCGTACGGTAAAGTGTTTCCAAAGGTACATCGCGCTTGGTAACTTTTACGCTGCCAGCTGGCAGAATGCCAAGCACCAGCTGATAAGCACTCTCAATGCTCCGCTGCGGATTTTCACCGACCAATGCGGGCGCCCCCACGATCCGTCGCCTGCCCGGCAAGCCTGCACGCCCGGGTTCCATATCGCGAGTTGCGGTTGCTGGAGAGTCGAGACTCCTCCGCGATTCCTGAACCGAGTTATGCCCATTGCGACAAGGTGACTTATCGTCGGCTAACAAGATGGTACCTACGGCCTCTCCGATTCCCCAGATTGCTGTCCAAGAGTTCTAACATTCCATTACTAGGTGTTCATCCTGGGAGTCAACTTCAATGAGCACAAGCTCGTCCAGGTGCGCTGCCCTCGTCCTCGTCCTCGTCCCTCCTCTGCTGCACTGCACTCCCACGATCCCGAAGAAGAAGAACCACCCCGGTTAACCCCCAGCTTCCGAACCACAGAAAGCTCTCGAGAGCTTCTACGGCCTAGGCCAGCAGGCCTCTGCCCGCATTCTCGCCAAATACTCGATCCACCCGCGCGCCAAGATGGGCACTCTCCCGCCCAAGGTCGTCACTGCCCTGACGGCCGAACTGTCGACCATGACGATCGAGAACGACGCCAGGAGGCTGGTGCTGGACAACATCAAGCGTCTCCGTGACATGGGTACCTACCGCGGTCGTCGTCATGCCATGGGTCTGCCCGTGCGCGGTCAGCAGACGAGGAACCAGATCGCCAACGCCAGGAAGCTCAACAAGATCGAGCGCCACGGTTGAGCGGGTTGGTGACAATGAAAGGAGGGTTGGAGAATACCATGATGTCGGGATACACCTGGAGCAGTCTCTTTACTCGACACTTGCTTCGATGGTCGGGCCGTGGGATGAATCGCATGGGCAGAGAACGAGTTGTGCCTGACCTGGCTTAGTTGGGTGTCGAGCTTTTAGGGCAGGCAGGCAGACTCAGTGTACGATACGTCAAGCCAGAGCGAAACCACGCTGAAAAATGCGAGGGGATTTGGGCGCGGCGCGGCGTTGTAGGACAATTTATCGGATCAAGACAAAACAAGGGCAACTTTTTTTTTCGACTCCCATGTTCGGATCATGATAGCCCCTCTATGATACCCAATCTTCCGGTCTACATGCCAGCCAGGTCTTGTATCTCTATATAAGCCTTTAAGATCTCGAAGACTAATCTTACAGCCATTTATCCAGTCAAGGCTCACGCAAACACCTTGATCTCTGCTACGTGCCGCCCATTCAGATATCTACTCCTCGGGCATCAACTTAGGCAGATCATCCTCCAGAGCCGGCTCACCAGCAGCCTGCATCTCAGCCGCCACGAGCTCAACATCCCTCCACACGCGGAGGATGTTACCGCCCACAACCTTGCTCGCTTCCGCATCACTAACACCGCGTCTAAGCAGCTCGGCCACCAGATCCGGATAGCGCGAGACATCTTCCAGCCCCTTCGGGACTACTGGAATCCCATCAAAATCGCTGCCCAGGCCGACATGATCATACCCAATCAGCTCGCCAATGTGAATGATATGCTCAGCCACATGCTCCAAAGTCGAGTTCGCCGGGTAAAACTCCGGCAGTCCATCCTCCCTCTCCGGCGCCGCCACGCACGAGATAAAGTCCGGAGAGAAGTTGACCATAACCAGCGAGTTCCGCTCCTTGACCAGCCGCAGGACGTCATCCGGCACGTTGCGCGGGTGCGGGCACAGCGCGTAGGCGCTCGAGTGGCTGAAGATGACGGGGGCCCTGCTGCCCTCCCACTCCTTACCGGACCCGCCCAGGACGTCCTTCATGGTGTCGACGCTGGTGTGGGCGAGATCCACGATCATGCCGATGCGGTTCATCTCGTGAACCAAAGCTTGGCCGGCGGGGCTGACGCCGCCCCAGAAGGAGGGGGCTTTCTGGAACGGGTTCTCCTGGAGGGCCGCGTCGGCGTACTTGTTGCCGCAGTTGTGGACCAAGGTTGCGTAGCGGACGCCCAGGGCGTGGTAGCGCCGTAGCGTGGCGGCCGAGTTGCCGATCTGGTGCAGGCCTTCGATGCCCATGGGCGAGATGAGCTGGTTGTGGTGCTTCCAGGCTTTGTAGGCGGCTTTGCTGGAGACTGCCGGCCCGAGGTCCTTGGGGTAGGCGGCTTTGAGGCGGTCGACTAGGTCGATCTGTTGGAGGGTAGCCTGGACGGCTGTATGTTGGGGAAGGGACAATGTCAGATTTTTTCTCTTTGTGTGCTATGCAGTAAGGCTGAAAGGAAGGTTGGACCAACCGGGCAGATAGTTTTCATCAGAGAAATCGGAGCCGTTGGCAGGGCATGGCCAGAATAAGCTCCAGAAGGCCCCTCCGTTCATGCCAGCTCTCAGGCGTGCAAGGTCGACATGACCGGGGAGCGTGCCGTCTTCCCAGCCGGTGGTGAAGTTCTTGTCATTGATGTGGTTGTTGAACGCGGCTCGCAGCAGGATTGGCAGATCATTGTGTCCATCTAGACCCCTTTGTCAGTATTTGGTGTTTCTGGGGTAACAGTTGTTGGTTTGTGGTCATACCGATCAATGGAGTGTGTTTGAGGATACGCTTCACGCGTTTTTCAATGCTCTTCTCACTCGAGGAACCCGACAGGCAACCCGACATGCCATAGCTAGCGGGTCGGACGAGAAGGTGAAGCAACAAAAGAGAGATAATCACGGCGCCCCAGAACCTGCGGCCAACTCCTCTCCGTTGGTGCGGGTTGGGAGCGGCTAAGCGCTCAACATCCCCGACATCGCGGGGCTTTTCTTCTTTCATCTTCTCAAGGACGACTGTTTCACCAACGTTATGGTTGACAAGGCGATGAATGAGGGAAAAGGGAAAAGAGATGAGTGAGTAGAGTAGGTAAACAGGGGAGAGTGTTTACGATGTGTTGTCGTTGAAGGATTAGAAATCGCCTAAAGCTTAGCGGGGTTACTTCATCTTAGTTGATAGTCCGAGGCATTGTCATGTCATCGATAATGCGACCTGGAAATGCATACGCGTCTTCAGTTAGAAGCAAAATAAGTGTGTAAACCACAGCGCTTCAAGCGACTATACATAGTATAGAAGCCAGAACGAGACAGGTCGTGTGGGTGTTTAGATATATAGGATGAAGACTCTTGCGCAACGACCTCGAGCTCGTTAAACTGCACTAAGATCTGGGGTATCTTGGCGTCATATGCGGACACTTTGAAATGGAATGCAGAATCCGTGACTGACCACAAACTGTGTGAATTCCCATTCCTCCATCTCCCACTCAAACAAAGACAAACCGAAGCATAATACACAACCGTTCATATTCTGTCTCTCATCGGTGATCTTGACCCTGCTGACGGCGAAGCTGCCCGATAGTGATCCTTACTCTGGATGTCCAACGACTCAACATAAGTCTTGGCACATTCGAGGAGGGACGGTGGGGTTCACAGCCCAAGAAGTCTCAGCCAGTCCAAGCATCCGCGGACCATCTTCAACTTTCCAGAAAACGAGCACGGGAAAATCTCAAGACCCCTCGACCCCTACACGAGGACGTTGAGGTTATTTTAGGGCGTACATGTACCTCACGTGTGGACCCGGCTGTCTTCCTTCTGACGCTGCCCCTCCAATGAAACTTGGAACTGGATGAGACTGGCTGCCCGACGACACCCACCGTGACACCTTCCAGTGGACAACGTCCTGCACCTCCACTTCCACTTCGGCCTGCCCGCACCTGCAAGCGCACCATCCTGCCTTCCACCTATTCTGAGTGCATCCATCTGCGTGCTGTAGGGTAGAAGAAGTTTGTGTGTTGCCCCTGTTTCACGAATGCCAGTTCGTCCCTTCTGCTAAACTGCCATTTCACACTGCGACATCAACATCGACTGTTGGCTTGTGTTCTTCCACTTTGCTTCTCTTTCCCCTCCCCTGAAGCTTCCCCCAGTGTCTCTTCAAACTTCTTTTCACTTTGACACTTTAGCAGGCCATTTTGCTCTTGTATCAGATTCTTTGTTCCTAGTTCCGTCGGCGACTACCGCCAACTTCATTCGCATCACTACCTACTATCCACATAGTGATTCCGACCCATATCCGGATAGTTGGATCCCACGACAAGGAGGCCGACATTTGTGCTCCGTTGAGAGACCCCCGCTGCTGTCACGGTGCCTGCGTCGTCTCCATCCCCGGCCACTCGGCGGCGCTGCGCCCCCCCTTTAATCCCAGACCCGCCAAACCTACCCACCTTCCCGCCGCCTAGTTCAACTCTCGAGAACGACACTGACGGAATCAACCACCCCGGACCGACTTGGACTACCCTGACGGATCGTATACCGTATTCACCGGCCTCTCCTCAATCAGAACTAGGCGAGGATTATCAGCTGGGATCCTGCTTGCCTCAGCCTCACTTCAGTGTAGCGCGCCGACCAAAACTCGCTGCCCCTGCTGCCACAACTTTTCCCACATCCCGCCGTTAATTCATCCCAACATCATCGTCTCAGCTACATACCACCGACATACCCTATCGAGCGATAGCCCTCCTCACCACAATGCCGGGCTTCGCGGACTCCTTCTGGTCCAACGACTACGCCGCAGGTAAGTAGTCTGGCTATCCCCAGTGGATCCGCTGGCTATCCGTCGTTGTCGGCCGTGCTGACGCAGATGTGCTCAGGCCTCGGGGTCCTGTTCGGCAAGCTCCAGCAAGGCGTGGTTGAAAACCGCCAACTCTTGACCATCGCTCGTATGCGCGCCGAAGCCGAAGACGTATATGGTCAGCGTCTATCCGAAATCGCCCCTGCTGTTGACAAGGTCCCAAATGGCTTCAATCGCGACGATGGCGCAAGCGTGCGCAAGGTACGGATCATATGCCGGCAAAGACTTGGCTTCATCTTTGCTGAAATAGCTTTGGCTAACTTGTCTCCGGCCAGGCTTACGAAGGCGTGCGGACCGAGATGGAGGATGCCTCCAAGAACCACAAGAAGATTGCGCAGAACATTCGAGACCTAGTTGTGAACCCCTTTACGCGCTGGTGCGACGCCCACGAATCTCGGCTACAGAACTCGCAGGAAGAACTCCAGGCAAAGATCAAGGCCCACGACAAACAAGCCGAAGTGGTCAAGAAGCTGCGCAGCAACTACTTTAATAAGTGCCGCCTGGTAGAGGATCTCGAGGAAGAAAACAAGTTGGCCTTCCAAGACCCCGAATCGGCAGCGAGCCCGAAGCCCAAGCAGCCAATTCCCGAAATCAAGGTGGAGCCCGAGGAGGAGGAAGATGACGACCCGTACGAGATTGGCGATGAGACCTATTCGCCTGACCAGATCAAGAAGATCCTCGCCCACATGCTCAACAACATCAAGATAGGCGAAACCAAGGTCCCAATCCTGGGAACGTACCAGAACACATCGGCTGGTACGGATATTGTCGAATACTTGCAGCGGCATATGGGCACCACGAGCATCAGTTACGCTGAGAGAATCGGCCAGGATCTTATCACCCACGGCTTTCTGCGTCTGATCGGTAATGTCGGAAACACTTTCGCCAACAGTTCCAGGATGTTCTACCAATGGCGCCCTCAGGCGTTCAAGCTGGCCGGTGTTCCGGAAAAGAAGGCCCCCGTTAGCCGAACATTCTCGATGCCCCTATCCAACGGATCCGAAGGAAGCGACTCGCCAGTTGTCGGTGCCGTGAGCGAGTACCTTGCCAACTGGAACATCCCCGGCGTCAACAATGGGCGCCCCAACGAGACTCCGTCTGAGCGCATGCGCCGTGAGGCCAGAGAGGCGGATGAGAAGTACAAGGCTGCGGTCCAGAAGTTGGATGAGATGCGCTGTGAGCTCGAGGAGGCCATCTTTCTGCACCTCAAGTTCCTCGAACGTTGCGAGCTTGACAGGCTCAAGGCTATCAAGACCGTGGTGTTGGACTTTTCTGGTACCATCAGCAACGTCATTCCCAGTCTGCAATCTACTGTAGACAACATGATGCTTTATCAGGAGACCGTCCAGCCGCTGGGCGACCTCCGTTACCTGCTGGAGAACTATCGGACTGGCAGCTTTGTCCCCAAGGTTGTGACCTACGAGAACTACTACAACAAAGTCGATGAGCAAACATTTGGTGTTGATCTCGAGGCCCGTGCTCGGGCGGATAAGAAGCGTGTGCCGATCGTTGTCACTACCTTGCTAACGTATCTGGATCATCATTACCCGGATCTCGAGGGCGATGAGGCTCGTCGTGGGGTATGGCTTCATGAAGTCTCCCTCAAGGACACTCACAAACTGCGCGCCAAAGTCAACAACGGAAAGCCTCCTTCGCTGGAAGTCTTCTCCGAATTTGACGTTCCCACTGTCGCCAGTCTGTTGAAGCTCTACCTACTCGAACTCCCTGGTATGTTTTGCACCATAATCCGCTGGAATATTGGTATCGCCTTACTGACACTGACGGATTAGACTCCTTGGTATCCTCTCATGTCTACGAAATCATTCGTACCATTTATAACACAACACAAGACAGCAGCGAAGACGCCCGTATCCCTGTTCTCCAGCAGACTCTGTCGCAGCTACGCCTCACCAACATTGCTACCCTCGATGCTTGCATGAACCACTTTACCCGCTTGATCGAGCTCACTTCTGCCGACGAGGAGTATGTGGCCAAGCTGGCAACTGCCTTGGCGCCATGCATTCTCCGGCCACGTACCGAAACATCACTTACCATGGAGGAGAAGCACGCCTACCGCTTGATTCGCGATCTGTTCGCGCATAAGGATGCGATCTTCAGTGAATTGAAGCGCATGTCCACTCTTGGCGTGTCTGCGTCCATTTCTGGAAACAACAACCGTCCACGCGCAATTTCCACCGACGAGAGCAACCGCAGGGCGCACATGGAGGAGCGAAACCGATTGATTCTGGAGAAGGCCAACGGTAGCAGAAGCAGAGCTACCTCGCCGGCACCGGGACCGCGCGCTCACCGTCGCGACAGGAGCGTTGGCGGACCTGAGACCCGGTTCCCCATCTCTCCCAGCGGTATAACGAGCCCTACTTCTAGCCAGCAGCATGGTAAGAGGACAAGCTTGGGCCCTGTATTGCCCAAGAGGTCCAGTCTCGAGGTTCCGGATGAGGCTGGTTCAACCCTGAGCCACCCAGCCGATGGAAACCTGAATGGCGCTGCCCCTGCTGAGGCCGGGACGCCCAAGACCGAGACGGCTGACCCCTTGGCGGATAAGCGTAGCAGCCTAGTAGAGAAGCGCAACAGCCTGGGTCGGAGTGGTGCACGCATCTCGGCCGGCCGTCGCATCCCTGTGGTTGCCTCGACGACAGCCGCTTCTCAACAGCCAAGCGGAAGTGAAAAGGAGAACTTGACTGGCGGCCATGCGCCAGTGACGCTTGTGGACGCTCCGATGGATTACTAGAGGCGAAACGTTGGGGCTAGATAGAGGTGGTCGGTTTGGTTGGGTAGCATTGGAAAAGATGGGAACGTGGTAATTATGACTCGAATGATAACTATGACATTTTTATCCATACCCTTTCTACACTTCCTTTCGTTGCTTTAAATATCAAAACGTGTGAGATTAGAGCAGGCCATGAAGTGCAAAGTCCGGCTGGTAAGGTGGCGCCAAGATCATCGGCTAGTAGGTGATGCCATCCACATCTTTCGCGTCTTCAGCCCTATAGGTCTTGGCCAAGCCACTGACATCGTAGCAGGTAGCCGCTAAAATTCCTGGTAGGCCAGTGGAAAGAATGGTCCAAAACACTGGCTGGACGGAAGATCCTCAGCTTGATTGTATTGACGGGGCGGCTTGCAACCCTCCGATATTGCTTGATGGTCTCACACTACCTACTAACTGCAACTTTCACGTACATGTTGTTTCCTGCTCTCGGCGCAGAGTCATAGAAATGCTACTGTCAAAAGCGCATGTTCGGCGAGGGAGGACAAGCCAACGCTGGTTTCCACGTTTGTTTTGTAGCTTCCACTTGCGTTCTGCAGGAAGGGGGGAGACTCTCATGCACAAGATCCAAAGAGAAGGCGCCATGGACACATTCACTTGCCTCAAGCTAGAGAGCTAGACTGACAAGGCCAAGAAGAACTCAACTTAACACACACATGACGACTGAGTACTTCCTTCCTGATCTATCAAAAACATATTACAAGTGGAATCTTCCCAAGGGTGTAGGTGTTATGGAAGGTAGGTGTTCTATCGTCGTAAGTGGTAAGTGTCCACTCGGCGAGGAATTAGAGGCTGGCTTGGCATTCGGCCAACCCATTTCGTACGGCCGGCAGGGGCAATCTTGTACACCAGGGACGTTTGGGGCACTGTGGTCGTCTCTTGCAGTTTCTCACTTTCCGACACAACGCAAGTGTCAGCAAGAGCAAATGACAACCAAAAAGTGACACTTCAGTATGTCTGTCAGTCAACCCCATCGCGGTCTTCTGGTTGCTCTTTCATCAACTCAGTCGTGATTGCTTCTCTTCATACGCTTAAGGCTTCCAACACGTTGAACAACGAAACTGGAGGCAAGGGTTATGCACCTGACGGGCAGGTCTGGCCGGTTGACTCACCACCTGCACTGTGTGTACTGCAGAGCAAAGTCTGGCTGGTACGCCAACTCGCCGATCCCAAAGCAGCTAAACCTCCTCGTTCGCCGTTGACTGAGGTGGTATTACTCTTTCACCGCACGCGCCTTCTGTTGACGCTGTTTGCAGGATGACTGTAGCTTCCCAAGTTGCCTCACGTCAGGAAAACGCTCCTTCAACATGAAAAAAAAAAAAACTCTACACTCGTTTGTGGCAGTGACAGACGGGAAACATGCGGTACCTCTTCAGTAGAGTACATAAGGGCGGCCGCCCTCCGCTTCGTCTTCCATCTTTTCTGATCCAGACACACTCAACCTCTCCTCTTCTTCTCTTACCCGCTGATCGACAGCATCGAGCTCAATCGTCACCAGTAAGTGGATAAACAACGCGGCAAGTTATCCCCACCGGCAAAAGCTTACCACTCGTCACAGTCAATCCTCTCTACGTATCTTACTCAACATACACGGTTCTTCGGATCAACACCCGCAAACATGGCCGCCTCTTCAGAAGTTCTCTCCCAGACCCTCTCCTCCATCACCTCCATCAAGCTGGACCAGCTCCAAAAGCAAAAGGATGCATACGAGTCCGCCAAAAGCGCTCTCCTTTCCGCTGCCGACAAGGAGGCCGACATCCGCAAGCGCGCAAAGACCCTTCTCGATGGTCGCGACAAGCTGCCATCCATCAAGGATGCCGAAAACCCGATTCTGTCGGCCGCCAACCTCAAGCGGTTCGTCGAACAAGCCGCGTTTGACCCGTCGGTGTCGGAGCATCTTCTGCGCGGGTATGAAGAGACGGTGAAGAAGGAGTTGAACATGACGAGCAACAAGTACAGGTTTGCCAGCTTGTACGGCCAGATGGTTGGGGAATGGCAGCAGGATAAGAAGAAGACGGGGGCTGAAGGAGGTGATGAGGCTGCTAAGGACGACTTTGTTCCCGTTGGAAGGAAAGAGATGCACGAGCAGAGGAAGACGTGGGAAGAGTTTGTTTTTGCCCCCAAGGAGACGGATAAGGACGCCATCAAGCAGTATCTGGAGGACGTCTTTGCCGGGTCGTCAAAGGACTCCAAGCGTGCTCTGGCAGAGCTAAGAAAGAGGTTTGAGGAACTTCAGGACAACAAGAATTCGAATTGGTCACACCCCTTTAACGAGTCGGTGGTTAAGGGATGCATCGAGGGCATCCTGCGGAGCAACAACACAACGGGTGAGAAGCGCAGCACCCTTCGCGACTTTTTGAACAACTCGGTCGTACTGCAGGAAATCGCGGATGTGCTCAACATGCGTATGGACGCGCGCGCGTCTTGGACCTGGGAGGCGCCTGTGGTGGTCGAGCAGCGTCGGGCTCTGAATGGGAAGTACAGGTTCTTCCTAGACGAGGACCTGCTGCATTCGTTGCTCCTCGAGTACATTTTCCGCCGCTGGGCAACCTTGATTCGACAACACTTCGAGAGATTCATTGGGACCAACGGCGTATGGAAGCCTGACACGAGACCCATGTCAAAGCAGGATGCGAGACGCCAACAGTTCTTCCTGGACGAGAAGTCACCCCTCTCCAAGATCGATAGCGTTGCCTATAACCGCGATGCTTATTTCCATGATGAAATTCTGCTGGATCATCTTCCCGTAGAAATGTGGGAGGTCCGCGGCGGGTATGATTCCTCGGAGGCGGATAGAGAAGAGGACACAAGAGACTCGCACCTGAAAGTGGTACAGGGTCTCATGCACCGGCTTGAAGCCGACATTCTCGTCCAGGCGCACATGGGTAAGGAACTAACCGTTATTCGCTCCGATTTCATGTGGTTTGGTCCTGGACTGCCGCACTCGAGCATCTTCGCCGTGATGGAGTTCTTCGGCTTCAACGAAGAGTGGCTTGACTTCTTCAAGCGTGTGCTAGAGGCCCCCTTGCGGTTCAAAGACGATCCCTCTGACGCTGCCTTTGGCATCCGCAAGCGTGGTACCCCGATAAGCAGCACAATCTCCGACGTCGTGGGTGAGTCCCTGCTCTTCTGCCTGGACTTTGCTGTCAACCAGAAGGCCGATGGGACGCCTCTCTACCGGCTTCACGACGACATGTGGCTTTGGGGTACCACAGAGAAGTGCTCCAAGGCATGGAAAGTAGTGACGGAGTTCACCGAGGTCATGGGGCTGAGCCTCAATGAGGAGAAGACGGGCTCGGCGATTATTCTTCCCAAGAACAAGAAGGTGGGCTTGGAGTCAGCCAAGAAGGAGGAGACAGCCAAAACCAGCCACAACCTTCCGTCCGGCCCTATTACCTGGGGTTTCCTCAAACTCAACGCCTCAACGGGTCACTTCGAGATCGATGAGTCGAAGGTCGACGAGCATATCGACGAGCTCCGCCGCCAGCTTTCTGCCTGCCAGTTCGTATTTGACTGGGTCCAAGCCTGGAACATCTACGGCGACCGCTTTTTCACGAACTTCTTCGGCCGCCCCGCCGCCTGCAATGGCCGTGCCCACGTTGACAGCATGCTGGCCATGTTTGCGCGGATCCAGCAGAAGCTCTTCCCTAACCACGCCGCCGGCGTGGGCGCCTACGTCAAGGACATGATCACCTCGCGCTTCGGCATCTCGTCCATCCCGGACGGATACCTATTTTTCCCCACTTCAATGGGCGGTCTCGGTCTGCGCAATCCATTCGTCTCGCTCTTCCTGATTCGCGATGACCTGGAAAAGACGCCTGAGGAGATGCTGGCCGACTACGAAGAGGAGGAAGAGCATGCATACCGGAGAGCGAAGGAGAGGTTTGAGATCCGCGAGATGGAGCGCGCTGGGAATAAGAGGGGAGGTGGTTCGGACAGAGGAGGAGACTCATTCAAGGACCTCAAGGGCGAGCCTTTTATGAGTTATGAGGAGTACACGCGGTACAGGGAGCTGACGTCGACGCGGCTTCACGCGCTTTACCGGAACCTAGTGAAGGAGCCGAAGACGAAGGACGTGGAGCTCAAGGGCGATGTCAAGGCGGCGCTGGAGGACGAGGATGATTGGGAGGACATGAGCAGCTACGACAAGTGGGTGGTGCAGCTGTTCCATCGGGAGGTGGTGGACATGTTTGGTGGACTGACGGTCGTTGATAAGGCGCTGCTGCCCATTGGGTTGATGACCATGCTGAGGCAGAGCCGGTTCCAGTGGCAGGGCTGAGTGAGTCGCCCAGGTTACTAATAGTGTGGGATAGGCGATGAGGAAAGGTGGCCTTAGATAATGTATGATTATGGCTGTATAAACCAGGGAATGAGGGCGATGAGGAACGGGTGGCGGGGGTTTATAGTCATGTATGCTCGCCGCTCTGAACATGAAATAGAATACGCTTAGCAAGTTTGAAAACATGGAAATATTGCCTTACTCTATAGTATTGTTGCAGGTCGCGTCCATTACTTCATGTCTCATGTTCGCATACACCGTTCCGCTCGTTAACCTGCCCCATGTGACACTCCATCCCCATACTCCCTTTAAGCCTTGAACTTCTTGGGATCCAGCTTGTCAATGTCCGCACTCTTAGCCTGCCCATCGAAAATCAGCTCAGACATTAACAAGCCGGTGGCTGGCCCGTTCTGGATTCCCCAGCACGTATGTCCGGCCGCAATCCACAAGCCAGGCGTAGAAGTTTGGCCTATAAGCGGACCCCTCTCCTCTCCGAACCGGACATGCTGAGGAAGGTAGCAAGCCTGCTTGGCCTTGACGGGGGCAGAAGCGAGAACCGGGCTGACGGTAGCAATGTAGGAAATCAGGTCGTTGCACTGGTCTTCGTCGCATTGGACTTGGTCCGCTGTTTCGGGGAGAGGAATCGTTTTGTCTGGTTCACCTGTTTGTTTTGATTCGTTAGTCATACTCATCCCATGTCGTAGATGCCCTGAGTATGGGATGAAAAGGAAGTGGGGGGCAAAAAGAAAGAAAGGAAGAATCGTATAACATACCACAAGCATAAACCTCCCCAAACGGCCTCGCATAAATCTCCGGATCCACATGTCCCCGATGCTTCCTCTTCTGCCCCTTTACCCGCCTATGCTCCGGCGTCCAATCGTTCGGCAGCTCAATATCCGTGAACACCGCGTACGGACTCACTTCCGCCTCGTACACCACGCTGTGAGCACGCAACCCCTCGATCTTGGACCGAGGCAGGATCTTACCCGTCCAGGGCCCCGCGGTCAGGATCACGTCTGTCACATCCGTGATGGTTTTTATTTCGTTGCCGGAGGTGCTGTTGCGGTCTTGGTACTCGACTGTGTCGACCCTGCCGCTGTCATTGGAGGAATTGATGTTGGTCACTTTGGCGCCCAGTCGGATGTCGACTCCCTTGGAGGCGGCTAGGTCCGCCATGGCAGTTGTGAAGTGGAAGGGGTGCGCTTGCGCGGTTTCCGTCGTGCCGCGCCGGCCCATGACGTCCCATGAGCGTACGAGCGAGGCGTCGACCCAGTCGAGATCGGAGGGGAGGACGGATTCGGAGAGGAGAGAGGTCGCGGCTGTGTCTTGCTTGGGAAGCTTTTCCCAGTCTTTGGAGTCTTTGTCTTTGTTGTCGGTGGCCTGGATGGGAAGGTTGGCGTTGGGAGCGGCTGCCGTGGTGTCGTTTGGTTCCTTCAAGTTGTCGGATGTCGAAGTTGATGTCCCCTGGCCGCGAGCCTTGAGGTCGGCATTCTTGACGACGGCACCAATGGTTCCGCAGCCGACCTGGCGGTAGCCCCAGCGCTCGGCACCGTTGTGCTCATCGGCGAGATCCCGGTGGAGGCGGTAGGAGAGGGGAACGAGACATTCGGGGTAAGCCCAAAGGGCGAGGAGACCGCCGGCTTTTCCAGATGCGCCCGCGGCGATGGAGCTGGCCTCGAGAAGGGTGATGGTGTGCTGGGTCGGGTCGAACTTGGGATGACGGGTGAGGAAATAGGCGGTTGTGCAACCGATGATGCCGCCACCTGGTGATGTTGTGTTAGTTGAGGGCTATAGATCATGCGGGGAACATAATGGAGGAAGTGATTGAACATACCGACAATGACAATGTTTCTTTTTTGTTGCTGGGCAGCCATGTTGACGAGTTGGTTACGGAGCAGTGTTCATCAACTTTAGAAGCTTTAGCACCAGTTTGATGTTGATGCCTCTGAAAGTGAGGGGATCATGTCCCAGTCTTGAACGACGTCAACGGGGTGGCTACGGTATATCCACGTCTCTCCCACGAGCTACCCCACATGCTTCATTGCTGCGGTTTCCTTTTTGGAAGGGAATGTTAACTCGGAGACATTCATTGCCCCGCACTTGACCCATGTCTTGAGCTTGTCGTTGCTACCATCCTTTGTTGTTGAAGCTTCACAAATTATCAATCGGGATTGCAATTCACTTGAATTGTGAAAGACAAAGAGTCCATGATTCAAATTGTGATGTTCGAGTTCCCAAACACAAAGACACAAATCAGAGACTCCTCACCCGCTAATGCAATGATGATGTCAAAGCCAAGGATCTGTGTTCCCGCCATCACTGGTGGTTCCTGAGTCCTGTGGGTGTACCCACGGGGTTTCCGGGCAATCGAAAGAGATCTCGAAGTATTTTCGGTTTGAATGTAAACTTCTCGAACCCAAATGGCGTGACAGGAAGCATCTGGATGCCTTTTTGAGCCCTTTTAAAAAGAAGGGTTTCCGATCTTCAGGGCGTTCCGCGTAGCGGGGCAGTCGTCAGCGATCGGGAAATAGGCGGCAAACGGTCCCTGCCGAGGTGCCTGGGCTGTTGCTTAGTAATTATCGCAGAACATCAGAACACCAAGCAAGGGTAATAAGTATCGCAATGGATCGGCCACAACAAAGGCCTGATGTGAGAAGGGTAGTTAGAGTAAGGTACCGGCAGTTGATGAACCAAGCAATGCAAAGAACGGATGAAACATGAAGACGGGATTGAAAACTCGGGAGCGATGTTGATCAAGTTCGACATGTGCTCACTGCCGCGATGGGATGGAACCACCAAGAAGGGGACCGCTGTAGCCAATGGCCCCACGCGGGAATTGCCCCGTTGGAATCACGCAGGCGGCAGGCCACGCTCGGGAACTCCCAGAACCCGCGCCGGGGGTACCTGTCTCACCTCATCTTCTCTCCGAGCGAGCAAGGGCCTTGCCGAACGTCGGACGGAGTTCTCGCCGCCAATCCCCACTCAAATATCAAGACCACCTTTCGCCTCACTCTCGTCATTCTCGAGTCCTTTGATCTTTGTCTTTCCTAACCATATGATACCCCGCTGCAATCGTTCATCAGCAGTTGCACTCACTCGTCTTGTGAAACCATCACAACTACCATCAATCTCATTTCATCAACGACTTCGACTGCCAGTTTCCAAACCAGCATTCCATCGCCAACCAACTACTTCCAGACACTTCGCAACAACAACACTCAACATGTCTTCCGCCACTACCTTCTACGACTTCAAGCCCCTCGACAGTAAGCATCGCCCATCCCTCTTATTCACTCATCATCATCACCATCACCCATACTAACCCTTCCCCACAGAGAAGGGCTCCGAACTCCCCCTCTCCACCTACCAAGGCAAAGTCGTCCTCATAGTCAACGTCGCCTCCAAATGCGGTTTCACACCTCAATACGCCGGCCTCGAAAAAGTCTACAAGGAGATCAAGGAGAAGTACCCCAACGACTTTGAGATCCTCGGTTTCCCTTGCAACCAGTTCGGCGGACAGGAGCCGGGAACCGAGGAGGAGATCCAGTCGTTCTGCCAGCTCAACTATGGTGTCTCTTTCCCGATCATGAAGAAGGTTGAGGTCAACGGCGATAATGCTACGCCCCTCTATGAGTGGATGAAGAATGAGAAGCCTGGTCTGATGGGATTGAAGAGGATTAAGTGGAACTTTGAGAAGTTTCTGATTGGAAAGGATGGAAAGGTTAAGGGACGGTGGGCGAGCACTACGAAGCCTGAGAGTCTGAAGGAGGCTATTCTTAAGGAGTTGGGCGAGTAAAACACTCCTGTTCGCGTCATGGAAGGTGGCTAACCGCCTAGGGATGTAGAGGAGGGAGATGCTAAGCTCTAGTTATGGGATGGATGGATGCACGAAAGCGTGATGCTATCACGGGAAATGCTTTGTCTGGATCGTCGAAAATGCAAGTTTATACCCCAAGTCATTGACACCAACCATCCATCTTTGCAAACAGCGGTGGGATTGTTATGTGTTGAATCACACTGTCAAGAGTGTGGTGGACTAGGCTTAATGACTGTCATGTCCATGCTCATGAACCACATTCATTTTATGAAATCGAAGACAAAGAAGAAAAAACAGGAGACAACAACGAGGTATCATCAAACAAGCTTCCACTGCCCGTCCTTCCTCTCAATTCTCACCTCCCTACTCTCATCTATACTCCTCCTCCCCGCCTCCAGAATAGCCGTAGTAGCAATGGTATTCCTCAGCGTCGGCAGCCCCTTGGCATCCAAATCCCTCGGCGTCAGCGTACCCGCATTCACAGCCCGACACCCATCCACAAACTTCTCCATCGACACGTATCCGTACCCAGACTGCCCGGCAAAGTTCCCATCCTCATCGGGCGCATACTTCATATAAAACGGGTTATACCACATCAGCTGGCCTGCCGAGTCCTCCGCGACGTCGTACCCGCGCTTGGCCTGGTCGATGCGGATCTCGCCGCCCTGGGCCAGGTAGTGGAAGTACTGGTTAGAGTGGACGCCGGCCTTCTGGGGCGCCGTCCACGAGGCCGTGTACACGCCCGTGGCGTGCTTAGTCGGGTCGTCTTCCTTTTGCCAGTGGACGAGCAAGCTGATGGTGTCCTCGGTCTTCTCGTGACACCCTAAGCTGACGGCGACGCCGGTGGAGGCCGAGGCCGACACCTTGACGGGCACGTAGCCGAGCTGGGACACCATCGAGTCGCAGATGTCGACGTGGTGGCTGTTGAGGTAGTACGAGATGTCCGAGTCGATGCCAGCCCAGGCCGCGAACGTCTGCAGCTGGCTTTTCGGTTGGGACATGTAGCTGTAGAAGTAGTTGAAGTCGCCCAGGTTCTTGGCCCGGTGCTTGGCGTCCGCGTAGGCCGGGTCGAAGCGCTTGTGGTGCTCGATGTAGACGTACACGCCGTGCTTCTCGGCCGCCTCGAGGAGGGCGATGTGGTGCGCGAGCTCTTTGACGGCTGGCTTGGTGATCATGACGTGGATGTTGCGCTCGATGGCATACAAGGCGATGGGGTAATGGGTGGTGTCGGGGGTGAAGATGGTGATGGCGTCGCCGGGCTGGAGGGCGTCGATGGCGGCCTTGTAGGATTCCGGGTCTTTGGCATTGTCGGCGGGGAAGGAGTCGAACGAGGTGTCGAGGTTGTTGTAGACTTGAGTAATGTTCTTGTTGAGATGTTCCCCTAAAGGTTTTGCAATGGTCAGCACGAGTTGGGAGTGTTAGTTCCGAGCTTTAAGCTTCAGGAGGACTCACGAATTGCTGGGAACTTTGTGCCATTGACACCAACCATGCCAAGCTTGCCGACCTTGCCTCTCCGACGAAGGTCGAACATCGACAATCCAACAACACCAACCTTCTTGTCCGAGCCAGAGGCACCGCCGCCGACGAAGCCGGTGGTGTACTCACCAGTACCAACCTAACCAAGTTAGACGGTGATTCCAGTGTCAGTCGGGTTCAGTGTATTGTAAACTTACCATCAACACATTGAGGGGAGAGGCCATGTTGGGCAACTTGACTTGGGACAATTGGAAGGAAATTGGCTCGAGTGAAGGAATGGCAGTGTCTGTCTCTCGGAGGATGCTGGACGCTCGTTTGTATATAGAGGGAGCTCAACGAGAAGAGCTTAGCCGGGGTTAGATGGACTGATGGAGCAACTGGATTATCTCGTGGCCGGAATAATTATCGTGACACGACTTTCAAGCTATTACACTTCGGGCCGTTTGTCTCGAGTCTTGTTCACAACTACCCATCAGTCGTGAAAGGTCATTTTGACCTTGGCTCTCCGGGGACCAGATGTCTAATGTCTCTCGGAGGAATTGATATCATTGGAGCGAATAGAAGAAATTGGTCAATACGCGGTCAATACATGGGATGGATTATGCCGATCAGGTCCCGTGAAACGGTTTGTGTACCTTGACGGCCTCGCGATATTTCAGTCCCATATCGTTGTCCATGAACTTTCACCATTAACGGCTTCATCCGAGGAAGCAGGTTTGTGGTTGTATGCTTCGTCCCATGTATTTTCACAAGATGACGGATTTGTTTGTAGATATTGTCATGGCTTTGGCGGCTTGCGAGCTTCATGAAAAAGATGAGAAAGAGCTTTCATAGTGGAGGTACGTACCTCGAGCGCGGGGAAGCTTTCATTGGCGGGGTCATGAGGAGGTGCGAATTTGGTAAGCAGAAGGTGGGGTACAACCCCCCAGCACGGAAGCGAATATCCAGCATAGATTTTGCCAATATACCTTTCTCACGCCCACGCAAACAACCTAAGTACCCGAGTTTTTCTACCAACCGTTGCATCAACACCACCACAACCCGGTATAGAGCTAACGTACAAAATGCCCCCTTTTTGGGCGCGCTGAATTTACTGGTGTAATCAGTTTTTTGATACAATGACTTTTCGTGAAGTTGTAGTAAAAGCATCGAAGAGTAGTGACTTGGGGATAACCAAAACTTGCCGCCAAGGCCACAACTTGGCGGCCTTCAGAGGGCAAGGTGGAGAAAATTACGGCGCCAACACCTGGGGGTACAAGTACAATAGGAAAATCTATACTGCCCTGGATAATCGATACCCCCAGCACTCCAGGCTGACCCGCTCCTTCCCCCCCCACGCTAACTTTTGGGGCTGCTCGCATTCACCCCAGTTCATCCAAACATCGTTCATACTTGACATTCTTTTCTTCCACCTTTTGTCGCTGAATTGCTTCTCTCGACCTTCCATGCTTTCAGGCTAAACTGCCCACCATACTCCCCGGCTAGGACCGCACTGCATCTTCCAAACACCATCCCATTCTCACCGAGTCAGCCTCTTTTCGTGCCCGGTTGGAGGGACTCCAAAATGTGACGGTGGGGGTGTGCTTCATCCTTGCCGTCGACATTTATGAGGCCAACTTTATTGGAGGAAATAGTTGTTCCGTCTCGTGGCCGACACCAGAAGGCAACTAGCTAGCAGGCCTCCCCAGGCTACTTGGCACATGTGAGCTTTCGATTGACGTTCTCGCCGCCATCGGATAGATCATAGCTGGTGTCTACATAGAAGGTAGGGGCACTTCATGGTATGTACTACTTCACCCTTCATCAACAAGCACAACGGTAACCATTCAGCCCGTGATAGATGCCATGATGCCAGAGCTAAACAGCCGGCTGGCCATGTTCACACCACCTCGTCTGCAATGGTGTTTGTCGAGATGACATCAGTTCGGCAGACTCCCTAGGCAGCGGGATATATCTTCGAGTTCAAAGTATCTTGCCAAGTTCTAACCGCCAGGAGCGAACATGTTGGTGACATGTTGTTAATCATCGTCGTTAACAGACCCCATGCAAAGTTGGCATTTTCTGCACTAGACATTTTTGCAGATCACCCGACCATATTGTTGGATCTCATATTGACCAGGTCAGTGACGGCTACTGAGCCCGAGCTTTTTCAGCAAATTCCTTCTATCCTCGCCGAACTCTGAGCCTCGAGGTGTTTGGATCTCTCTCAGGTCTAGGCACACAGTCTCATGAACCTACGAGTTACGTTCGAAAACAAGTGTTTTGGACTTCGACGGTCCACAAGGAGATCATCCAAAAGTTCCTGGATATATCCCTTGGCGGAGCCCAATGACCCGGAATCCTCTATTTCGACACGACGACATAAGCCGCCGCCATTCCTCCCCATTGACCCCATTCTTTTCCCGCTCGCCGCCATACCAAACCGAGTTAAGGCGGCATTTTGGACAAACAAAAGGTGGATGCGTGATTTGTTCCCCCATACTATATTCCCCATACTGCTCCGTCCTACCACCCCCCGTCTAGCTGTCATCTCCCTGGGGTAAGCCCCTCCATGACATCTCCTCCATCACCATCCCCCATCCGGGTCCATCTATGTATGGCTCGCATCAGCACTTAGCCGCTGTCTGTTTGCCTTACCCCTTGTTTTTACCAACTCCCGTCTTCGGCCAACAGGAACCGCGTAGGCTGATACCTTTGGTTGGCCGCCTCGGACCAATGTCCGAGCGAGCTGCTCCTGGCTTCTGAACTTTTTGCTTCAACGACACACCATGACGCCCCACAGTTGGGGTAATGAGTCGAGCAATGCTAGACTGTTTGTCACCGTAAACGTTCTTTTCTCGGATAAGTAGAAGGCGCTCCCTTACTTGATTACGCCTGCTCCTTCTGCCCATTGCCTCCTTTTTCTGATTCCTCTGCCGCTACTTCCGCTCACCACGCCTGTCCAAAGCCTCAAAGCTTCAAATCACTTACCCCATTCCCTTTTGCCCATACACATACCCACGATGACTGTGTCCAATGGTGCCACGAACGGCCAGCAGGCCCCGAGAAGACCTCTCCCATGCGGCATCTACGCCCCGACTATGACCTTCTTCGACGCCGAGACTGAGGACCTCGACATTCCCACCATCAAGAAACACGCCGCACGCTTGGTCAAGGATGGACTTGCTGGTCTGGTGACCATGGGCTCCAATGGAGAGGCTATCCACTGTACACGAGAGGAAAAGGCGGCCGTAACCCGCGCCACTAGGGAAGCGTTGGATGAGGCTGGTTTCAAAGACACACCCATCATTGTTGGCACAACAGAAGGCAGTGTCCGGGGGACAATCGAGTTGTGCAAGATCGCCCAGGAAGCTGGCGGCGATTACGTGCTCCTCCTCCCACCCTCATACTTCCGTTTCCTCATGGACGAGCAAGCAATTCATGACTACTTTATCGCCGTGGCTGACGAGAGCCCTCTGCCGCTCGTCCTTTATAACTACCCCGGAGCCGTTGCCGGTATCGACATGGACTCGGACCTGCTGATCAAGCTCGCCGCCCACCCCAACATCGTCGGCACCAAATTCACCTGCGGAAACACCGGCAAGCTCACACGAGTGGCACAGGCGACTGATGCCAAGACTCCCTGGGCCGAGGGATCTGGCTACATGGCATTCGGCGGAATGTGCGACTTCACTGTTCAGACCTTGGCCAGCGGCGGCAGTGGTATCATTGCCGGCGGAGCCAACGTGATGCCGAAGGTGTGCGTCAAGGTGTGGAACCTGTATGTGGAGGGAAAGATTGATGAAGCCATCGCGCTCCAGAAGACTCTTGCCAAGGGCGACTGGTTCTTGACCAAGTCTGCCATTGCCGGCACCAAGCAGGCTATTCAGAGCTACTTTAGATATGGCGGGTACCCCAGGCGACCGCTCAAGAGGCTGGAAAAGGCCCGGGTGGCCACCATCGAGGAGGGAATCAAGGAGGTTATGGATCTTGAGAACTCTCTATAGCAGAGGGGGAGGTGGATGGAAGACAGGAGAAGGCGATGGCAGTGAGCGGCCCTGGAAGAGGAGGGTTACGAACAACAAAAGCAGCAGGGCTTTTACGTCCCAATCATCTGACTGATGCGTTCGTATCATCTTTAAGGGCGGAAAGGGTTAAGAGGGACACTTGCTGTATGCAGAATCACACGAGTAATAATACACAAAACGACTGAACTACAAACAACTGTTCTCAAGCTTGAAGAGAGAGTCCACTGTACCTCCATCGACAACGCAATATAGCTAGCGCGGCAGTCGACAGTCGCCTGTTTCGGCCTTCCACTTCCTTTAGGTTCCTCCACACGCCACACTTTGTGAGCTCGACGCTTGTAGGTCTTGCCAAATTATGCACCGCTTTACACCTTCCATAGCAGGAGTTTATAGGATACTCGGATGATACAGCTCCGCTGACATTGAGTTGGGCCCAATGGCAGCCAATCTCTCCACAGGAAATCCGATACTGCGTCTTATGGCTGAGTGTCCATAACAATGAGTGAAAACATTAAGTGAACGCCTCAGCCGCCAGATTTCGCTTTCTTCAATCTTCAATCTTGATGACTCCTCACACACATCTGCTGCACTCAACACGATGGCATCAGGATATGATTCTACGGCCATATTATAATCCCCAGGCTTTCCTGCTGGGACAAACCCTTCCGAAGTGAAGAAGCAATGCGCTATAACAATGGCTACCCAAGCCATGTTTATCCTTCTTCTCTGAATGTGTTTGAACTAGAGGGCGAGGAACCTGTTCAAGCAGGTAGAAGATAATCGAGATTGGTTACTTTCGGTGAGTGTACTAGAAGTGCGTATAAAGACGACGTTCCATGTCAGATCCAGGCTTCTCGTCACCCATATCCAGTGAGTTTACGTTTCTTTGCTCTGTTGAGCCTGTTTACCACTATCGAGGGTTGACTGAAGGTTCAGTGAACTGGGTGGTACGAAGCAACCACCTCTTTATTCCGCTATCTGTTTTTCTCCCCTTTGTATCCCTTGACATAGACACTCTGTCTTCAAGGCGCAGCCATGGTTTTGATAAGCATCTTGACGACAGACAGGCAGGTAGAACCGCCCTGCTGGACCCTCTGGAACTTATTCCCGTTGCCATCCATCATTTCTTGAAATTCTGGACGCATAAAAATTGCGCTCTTGCCCATCGAAAACTGCCGCCGCATACGAACCTACGTGTATCTCTAGGCAACTACGGCAGAAAAGAAGAATGCTCGTATGGTACCCTTTGTAACGAGAGTGTAGGCTTTCTTCTCCTTCCACTTGATACCGTACTAGTGAGCTTAGGTGGAAATGAACTGGTGCCAAAGATGGTTTTACCAAGCCGTGTTCTTTTTGAAGATTTATACACGTTCAAGAAATCGAACTACTGAATTTAGAGTGATTGAGGATATACGGGGACAATCAAACTGAGGTGGCTCTGGAACGAAAACGAGATTGAGGCAGTGGATTTGTGGTTGGACCAAAGGGGAACTTGGGTAGAACTCGGGAAGAGAACTTTGCACAGAGGGTTTTGGAACGGGGAATGTTCAACAAGCGAACATTTCGCTCCTTCCAATACATACAACGATGTGCCATTCATAGGTACGTAAGAAAAACCCATTCGACTGCTCGCTCTTTCCCACTTGCTCCCGTCTCCGTGGCTCCTTCTTACATACCCTCCGACCGCCAATCTGGGGAAGGCACGACTCGACGGTCTGAGTCCTGCAGTTCTGTCTCGGTCCTACTCATTGTCATTGTTTGTGGCTTCTGTGAATATGAGCATGGTAACTGCTAAAACTTTTCTTACATCCGTCGAAGTCTGTAATGACAACTTGGTCACGGATTCGTGGATCGACCGTTACGATTCGAAAGCAAGTGATGAGTACGTATATGGCAAGTACCTAACTCTATTACAGGTGATGCTACCGAGAACTCCATGACTCACCTCTACGTGCCACTCACATATAGCATCGCTACAGGTGATTTGCTACCCTTAAGCTCGTCAAAACGGGTATTTCAGGGCCATGTTCGAGGGCCGGAAATGCACGACACTGGACTCTCAAATTCAAACCCCTGTTTTCATTCACAGTTCAGCAAACTCGTCCAGCTCCAACCGCTCAATGGCTCGCAAGAAGATCAACTGGCTGGATTTTCAACAACGTCATTGCAAATCTTTGTTTTTCGGCCCATCGTCGATTTTAGCCCATAGTTTCTAGGGAGGTATCTAGATGTATACTAATAACGAAGTCCCTAGAGGAACGTAAGTAGACCCTGAGCTCACTATTAGAAACTCTATCCTACATCGTGATACTTACTAGCTACTACTATCAGGGTCCTTCCTTAACGTACGCCGGTTCGGAGGTAGTACTCGGGGCCAAGCTTAACAGGTTCTCAGGTCCAACTTATGCAGGGCAAGCGACACATTGCACCTCTACTGTGTAGCTACATGTCCGGTCTCCGTCCCGGACGGACACACACCCACCTCGGGAGCCGTTGCACCGTTCAATTTCGTAACGCAGCCGACAGCGAGGTAAGTGAACGGATGCAACGCCGCCAGCCAGCCGGCGGGATGGACTGGGCGGACTCGACGCAGACACACCGCCGTGTCCCAGCGAGTTTGTTTGAGTTTCTTTTTCCCACACGTGCTCTTGGGACCTGAACAGCTGGCTGCGTTCCGCTGGGTAAGTCCTGCCGACGCCGACACGTAACCAGGAGAACCAAGGGAAACCCGGCAAAACATTTCCTCGGTCGGCGATCATCGATCGGAGGATGGCTGAACTGTTGTCGGCATCCCCTATTACGTACGGGGACCGCGGATCTGAAAACGCCGTGACAGCGTGTCCAGAAGGCTAGCCTTGCGAGCCTGGCTCGAATGAATCACCAAGACTCCAACGACGACCGGCGAAGAACACAGACAGTCGACACGATAACAAACTGACACACAGCACACACATGTCGCGTGAACAAAACTTCATCGTCTACTAGCGCCGCGCATTCCCCTATCGACCACCATAGACAAAGAGCGATGTCACTCCGACTAGTCCCCGCGTAAAGAGTCGTGCAGTGGGTTTCATCGTCCTGGCGATAGTTTGAAAACGTGAGAGTCTGGGCGACAGCGAGTTCCCAGCCCCGTGTGTTGGGAAGTTTAGTTTTGAGCCAGAGCGTGCCCCCAGTTGACTGTTCGGTTCGGTGTTTAACCGGCAAATGAAGACGCCAAGATGACCCCTTTTCGACCGAATGTCGCGAAACGACGGGGTTTTCTGCTTGTTGAGCAGTTAAATGTACCTGAAAGCGAAGACCAGTAAATACTCAGTGTTACGAACGGACAGAGACATAAGACCAGTGGGAAATGTTCACTCAAGAGCTCGACCATCATGACACGGTTACAAATCGAGTATCTTCTTGCCCGAGCTCAGCGCAAGAGTTCGAAGTGCAATGCTTTACGTCAAACCGCAAGACGTCCAAAGAAAAGGGGCCCTTGGTCAACAACGGACGAATCGCCTAGGCAACGAGTCAGATCTCATGGTGTCAGGTCCGTATGTCTGTCTGATGCCGTGATCTTGCCGCTGAGCGCCAGGCACACCTCGCATCCGCAACTCACACCCGTATCTGTACAACATAGGGCGGTTGTATTGAATCAGGGTATGTAGCACTGAGATGGAGTCAATCAGCTGTGGATTCTGAAGAAGTAAAAACTCGAGGCAGTTGGGCGCAGTTGTTCAAAGTTCCAGAACCTGGTGGTCAAAGCAGAAAGGAGCTTTTGCAGCGGATATCGTCTGCAGACCCAAGATGGCCTCGAACACAGTGAGAAAACAAACTCCGAGATTGTGAAGTGGCGATCCTTCGGGAGCGGAGAGAGCTGTGCCTCCCCCGCAGTGAGATTTGTCCCCGAAGCTCCGTCAGCTGTTTATAGTGGTTGGTACCAAGGCGATGTTGCTGACAACGTATGTTCGCGAGTGAGGGTGAGAATAGCAGCTCGGACGAGTGCATCTCATTCGCGTAGAGCTTGTAACTTTGTGTTGTCTTTGTCGATCACGATCCGGAAGCGCCCTCTCTGCAAGCATTGCAGAGCTAACGACACAGCTGTGGAGGAAAAAGGTGGTGGTATCAGTACCCGCCCGTGCCGTACAGCCCCCGTGATACCAACCGTACTGTAGATGATCTGTGGAGAGCTCCAGGTCTTCAGATAGTCCACTTCGCCGTCAGTGGTGAAAATAATCGGATATCGGAAAACGGAATCGATTATCCAGCATAGATTTTCCTATTKCACSCCCAGGTGTTGGCGACGAATTTTCTCCACCTTGCCCGCCAAATTGTGGCCTTGGCGCCAAGTTTGGGTTCATCCCCAAGTCACTCTTCTTCAATACTTTCACCACAACTTCACGAAAAGTCAATACATCAAAAAACTAATTACACCAGTAAATTCAGCGCGCCAAAAAGGGGGCCTTTAGTACGGGTTAGTTTTATATTGGGTTGTGATGATCTTGATGTAGCGGCTGGTAGAAAAACTCGGGTACTTGGTTGTTTGCGTAGGCGTGAGAAAGGTACATTGACAAAATCTATGCTGGATATGCGCTTCCGCAACGGCACGGAAGAAAAAAAACATATCATGACATCCCGGTTGCCCAGGCCGATTTCGCTGCTCGCTCCGGGCAGATTTCAATGCCGGGGCGGGAACAGCCTCGGTGACAAGGTGAGAAGATCCGATTCCGGGGAGACTATATGAGAAGAGCGGAGCGCGTGGTCTAGGAAGTCTCCGGGTGCCCAGACGTTCGAGGTGTGAAGGAACGGAATCCGTCGACGGAGCCCTTTGGCTGGACGAATCAGCAAGGCTCGCGTGCTGCTGTCCAGGATTGCAACGTTCCATCGCCGATCAATCTAAGTGGGAACAAGCCAATGGGCGGCCGAGACCTATTGAATCTGGATGCGGCGGGCTCCGGAGTCCAGCTGATAATATCAGATTAGCACCCCTTCAGAAATCAGAATGGTGGGCTTTGTATTCGATATTTGGAATCTTGAAGATAACTTGGTGAACAGAAGATTGTCACCAGTTGTGCGGTGATAGATTAGCGACAACGGCATGTCTTGTGCCAGGAGATATCGCCAACTTCGATGACCGATATGCTTAAGGCGTCGTTTCTCGATGCTGTATCAGAGGAGGACTCGCCTGGTAGCAGATAGTCTCTCCATCAGCTATGATGTCTGATTTTGGTCGAGATTCAAGGACCCAAGCGCTAGCTGAAAGTGAACCACTAGGTGGGCAGACTCACGGCCACGGGCATCCCGGTTCCCGAGCCACAGCCACATCAGTTGGCCAAGTTAAGGGGCGCTCCGAGAAATGGCCGACAGCCAAGCCACAGGTCTATCTGGGCGACGGAGTGCGGGAGTCTTCGGAACGGAAGGTGGGCGAGAAGCCTGAGAGTGAAATTGAGGTTGGGACGAGGGTGAGGTGAAGTTGCAGTGAGACAATGCCGCGGCCCTGCGAGAGTTGTCCGATGTACCTAAGGTACCTCTAAGTACCTACATAGCACTATCTGGTCCACCAATCAGAGCCCAGCTAAATGACTTCAGCTAGGTCCAGATTGGGCTAGCGGATGGTAACCTGGCGGTCACTGCAGGAAGCCCAGTTTGAACCTTGTTGAAGCATCACAGGACATTGGAAAGAGCTTCGCTCACGCTGGTAGGAAGGTCAAACCCCAATGATGGGCATGGAGGGATAAGCATCGCAGTTTTCCAGAACGTGGCCATCGACAGAAAAGACGGTTCGAATAACCTACAGAGAGATGAACAGACGGCTGACATGGAAGAAAGCAGAAGCACCAAACTTCAAACGGAAACCATACACTCATATAGACCCGCCAACCTCAACGACGCTCAACAAACTATTACCCTCATTTCATGTAAGAGAATGACTCGGGCATAAGGAAAGAAGCGTTGAATGAAGATAAATGACTGACAGGAAGTTTTAGGAAAAGAGATCACGCGGTCATCCAACTCAACTGCACGCGGTATCCAGGTGCCGAACGAAGGAGGGCTGTCCTGGTGTTGAAACAACGCGGAGAGGAAAAGAAAAGAGAAAAAACAGGACATGGGCCCAATTTCCCCGCATCACTGTCGTCTACCGGCGTCCACGATTTTAGGTGCGATTTTGGGTTCAGCAGGCTAGGCTCGCTGTGGACAAGGATCGGCAGGGCCAGTGCGAGGTGATGAGTGGTGATAGCGGACAGCGAGGGCGCTATCATCTCGTTGACAGCATGACGAACTTCGCAGACTGACGGGAGATGCTTCTTTTCATATTCTAGCGTCCAGGTACTAGGCACGCTGAGATCGAAATGGGTGCCCGACTATCCTCTATTCATCAATCTCAGCTCAGCTTCAAGACTTTGCTGGTTTTGTCTTCAGCTTGTTGCATTTTCCCATGCGCCTTATCTCGACATCAAATCGTCTTACAGCGTAATGTACTGGGTGGAGCTTCTCTGACGCCTTCTCGTTAGTGCTGCTAGTGTGTTTTCGGTAGTCTGGACGAACATGGGGGCTTGAAGGATCCAATGAACGAGTCCACAGAAAGTCGTTCTGGACGCTCGGGCAGTGAACCGAACGGATTCCCACTTCAGTGGAGGCTGTTGTTGGTGTTGAAGTTGCGCCTGATGGAGAACGAAGAGAGAAACCTTAAAAAAAAAAGTGCATGGGCGATTTGATGACTTCTTTGAGATAGCTTCATGCACGAAGCCACGAACCGCAAGTTCCCCGTCGGCTATTGTCAAATTCGTGATGGCGCAATTTACTGGTCGCCGACCGTCACAACCGCACTTTCTCACTCAAACAATGACGGAACTCTGACATGTGAAAGAAACTGGGTGGACCTGGGTAAAAGGCTCCAGTATCCAACGATAGTGAACAACAAATATAGCTGTCTAGCACGCGACGTGTTACATATCTATGCCATAGCACTTTGGCGGTGCAAGACGCAGGAACTACCATGTAAGAAGCACCATCAAATTGACAATTTTTCAAAATCACTTTCGACAGAGATCTCGAAACTGCTCAGGCGTTTTGTGCCACCCATGAGTCGCGACACCTCGTCAATATCTCATGAGAGCTTCAACCCCCGTCTTCTCAGACACGCGACCTCTGCTTTCTCGAAAGATCCTCTGGCCCATCATTTGACCGACTTCCCGAGCGGTTACCTGACGGAAAGATTAGAAAAAGAGAGAGACCCCCACACAGTTACATGGTGCCAGCACGCAATGCCGTGCCGTGGTGTTCGCTTGAACAGTCCTGGAACGGAGCTTTTTACCATGATGGGCTAGACCAGCCGTTCAACTCATGGCGCGAAACTCAACAAGTCCAATGGCCAAGCAGTCAAGAAGAAGGCTTGGAAGTTGGAAGGCGCGCTGGGCGAGGCACGTACGGGTCTTCCAGCGGCCGAGGAGGCCAAGCGCGCAGGGTCTTTTCAGTTGCAACTGAAGGAACTGGTAGGCGAGCCGCAGCAAGGCTCTTCAGCATAGCTTCACCCATTACAAGCGGAGAAGTATCGACAAGTGTCTTTTTTAGGTATCACTACATACAATCACGACAAGAAAAGTTGGACAGCTTTCGACGAATCAAGGAACTTCAGTTGCGAACTCCCCTGTGGCGCCGCGGGCTTTTTCAGTTCAGTCTCGTCAGTTGGTGGGAAGAAACGAACACATCATTATCTGCACGTCAGCAAAAGGTCAGCAACGGGAAGGATGGGGGCGCAAGTGGAATGCACTGAAGAGATTTGTCTGTCATCTGTCTTTTGTCATCCACTTTGCTCCCTGCCGGGCCATTGTACACAGTATGATGACATGACGTTCTTAAAGTTTTTTAACAATGGCTTTTAGAGTTTTCGTAGGGGGTCCCGCCCGCCGTCCTTGCCGTCCTGGAACTGCAACGATGAACTGGATTTTCGATTTCCACAGATCTGCCTGAATCCCTTTCTCAGATCTGTCTCCACAGCCGCCGGGACCCACGGGTCGCCCGAGGTACATACCGGCCCCGGTACAGTACCTGGAAAGACAGCACTCACACGGGCTCACGGAGTAGAGAGTCAATAGTACAGAAAGTTAAAACCTCTAGACATCACCGGCGTGATTTGAGGTATTTCGGTATCCCCCTTTCCGAGCATGATCCAAACCTATAAAGAGTGTTTTTCTGACCAGAGTTGCGAAAGGGTTTGATGACATCTTGCGGGCACTGCCGAGATCCTCTTCCTGGAGAACCTTTCACGGGAAGGCCAGACCTTGTGAGCTTACCCATGAGAAATCTCACAGAGGGGTATCCCTGTGGGAGGATGTCCACCGCTTGAAGTTGATACTTGACGGTTTTGCGCTGCTCGGAAATGAAAAGGGAAGCGTTGAAAGAGTCGCATTGCGAGGGTTCAAATTGCATGTGCGAATGGAACCCTTTGATAATGTTTCTTTTTTCTTTTCTTTCCTTGGAGTTCCACTGCAGGGCCTTGGGCAGCGCTTCAACGTGGAAGGCGCGTATATTTTTTTTTATTTTTTTTTGAAGAAAAAGTGGGCGAGTTGCCCCTGGAGGAAGCATTCAGACGTCACATCGTGTCCATTGATAAGGCATTTTATCCTCCCTTTCGTTTGTTTGCACCTGTGTTGTATCAACTCGTACAACCGTTGCTACGTAATGCCAATGCTTTCGAGTACAAACCTGACCCAGCAACTTGCACCACCACACAAGTATCAACGTTGTCCCTGTTGATATAGGTCTTTTGAATCTTTGCGGTGTTGAGTGGTTGTCTCTGATGCTAGCGATGTCAGTTGCTGCTTTTGCCCGCCGCATAACACATCATCTCCGCTATCTCTCACCCACGCTCGCTTCAGCAGTCTGTCAATCCATGCCACGTTGATCCGGCCTCACCACCACCACAGATTTCGGCGTCGGCCGATAAAAATGGGGGCATCTTCTGGTTCGCTCACCCAAGCTCACTCGCATGGAAGCCCGGCAGAAGGCGTGGAAGTCAGGAAAAGGCTAGGATCATCATGCTCGGTACAATCAAGTCTGCAATTAACGATCAGAGGTATAACGATAATCTAGACATAACGATCAATTTCGCCGCCACCGTTCCATTTGTATGAAAATTTCAGCAGTATAACGATATATTGGGTATTAGCATTACGATCAAAATCTGACCTCAATTTAGTATGGTGATCGTTATACTCGATAGGTGGGGGACCTAGGAAACATCACCAACTTACTCCTTAGGGGTACCTTGACCACCAATCCTCTACCCCAAAGTACCTGGCCGAGCCTGCCTTGGCGTGCTTGGCACTGCTGGGAGTAACGATAGTCTGGGTATAGCGATCAGATTGGCCGGTACAGCCGTGATCGTTAATTACAGACTTGACTGTATGCAGTTGAAAGAGACAAGTCGCATGGACTTGTGCCGGTTTGGGGAGGTGAAAGACGTCTTGATCGGCGCCATGCAGTACTAACCTAACCTCGCGTGCGGTGGACGTGTTGTACTGCGGCGGAATTGGGATAGGGGATCACACAGAGTTGCCAGATGGTTCGGTTAATTTTATCCTTCGGGGCCTTCAATATCCGCATGGCAATCGATTAGGCGTCGTCTGCCACAAGGCAGTGAATGAACTACACTCCAACAAGACGGTCATGCTCTACAATCCCGTCACCGCTCTGACCCAAGAACCGAGTAACTGTCCTGCGACGGAGATTAAAAGGCTGACAGATATATTGAACACAGCCAACACTGGATGGCCCCGGGACATGGCGACTATAGCGAACCCCCCACTCACTGCCCCTGGCTTTGCGAGACCCGAAAATGACCAGGTGGAATCAGCTCACCAAAAGGTTGAGATGGCATATCTCACACGCCTGGGAAGAAAACCGGATATATCATAGAGGTAGTTGAGCCATCATGAGGCACCACCACAGCCAGGCGGTGTGAGAACAGTGAATGAGGACTGTTATCGGTGATATATTGCCTTTGYGTGTTGATATATCAAGTGTGAGGTGTTTCTGCTTGGTCGGGCCCGCCAGACTGCGCCGACGTTGATACGAGAGCCCTGGTCGATAACACCATCACATCATAGCCAGGGGATTCGAATTGCTGCCAACTGCAACACTGTCGGTGGGGGGGTTGAAGGCATGCTGTATTTGAGTGAAAACCTGTGACGTGGTACGGGAAGATGGGGGGTCCATGGCGGTTCCATCAGGCGGGAGTTAGCGATCGATGAAGACTTCAATCAGTCGAGTGTAACGATCTTGTCTTGAGCATAACGCGCCATGGTTCTACTTAGCGTATCGCGCAAGAGAATGAGGTCGCGATAATCGACAGCAGAGGTTAGAGACGAGGTCATGGTGTTGCTTGTTAACTATGAGCGGGGGCTGACGGGAGCTGATAGTGAGATGATACAGGAGATTACAACACCTCCTGAAAGAAGCATTCTAGCCTTTTCAGAACACAGTTCCGGCGGGCATCTCGTCTTGCAGTGATGGGAAATATCGATGAACTTGAGGTTTCACTTGACACTTTCACAGAGGAGGAAAGATCACACTGACAAGAATTGCAATTGCGCCAAGCCCTACGAGAGACCCACCTTTGATGTACTAGTCCTGAAAAGGATAAGCCTGGTGGATAGGCTGATTGAGTTCATTGGCGGCACGGTGCGAGGCTGCCCCCGCAGTTGAGCGGGAGCAGGGAAAGAGCCAATGGCGGGAAGGAGCTTATCAAACTTTCCCCTGTCCGCGAACTCCCTCCTTTCGCTCCTCTCGCTTGTCGACCGTCGCAACCTCGCAACCACAGTTCATGCTCGCCCACCATCCCAAGTCCCAAACGCCATTCTATCAACCACCCTGCCAGCCAACCAGTCAGTTAGCCAGTCAGCCAGCCCTTCGGCCATCCAAGTCAACTGCCCTGGAACTCTCCCAGGCAAGTCAGGTCCTTGTGAGCCCTCTTCCTCAGTGTCCCACCAAAGAAGCTTGTTATAGGCTGATGCTACGTCGTTTATCAGGGCATTGCACCATCCAGCCCATAGGCTAGAGAGCTCCCGCAACACACGCCTACAGCACCTGAAGTCATCCAGATATCCGAAAACCCGACACTCAAAAGCCCGTCGCGGTCTCATGGACTTCCCGAATACTAGTCTCTCCACCACTATGGGGATTCGCCGTCTACGGCTAAAAGATTTGGCGCGTCTAAAATGTCTCGGAGAAAGATTTTCGAAGCACTTGGCGACCAATGGAAGCCGAAACGTGCAAGATTGGTGCCAAGCTGGGGAAGCGGATTCGGGAATTCACTGAATCACTGATTCCTGTTCCTGCAATCACAGCACCAAAAGCTACTTCCAGGGGACCTGCACAACGACGGTACCATGCTTCGCAGGGCCTGGGGATCCATATCCAGTGAGCCAGCGTTCATCTTGACACAACATCGAGCAACAAGTGCAATGAGACGACGCCGAGGTGTCTTCCACCTGGCCGACCTCTGATTCTACACTATACTGGCAGTGTGACTATGGCGTACTTACCGTACTAGTACCTCTTCAGGACTCGCTTTCTTCACAGAAGGCAACCCTTCTTCCCAGGGCTCAGGAGCATCGTTCCCCAATCAGTCTCAGTGGTTCGTCAGTGGCTTGACTGGTTGCCCATAGGCAAGACATATCTACACATGTTCGTCCCCAACTCGGCCGCCTCTCGGCTCTTTGGCTCAAGGAGAGAAGATGAACGACAGCAAACCACCCATCCCGTCAAGTTGTTGGTGTCCGATCCGACCCAAAGCTGAGCCGGACATGGGATTGCCATGTGCGGATTCGCCCGGGAAGGCTCGAGACTTTGGTTACTCAAGGAGAGGCTGCGCGGTACAGTTAATTGCTCTTTGCTGTCTCTCCAATCCTGTTCGACTACACAACCAAACATTCTCGGCTGCCCATGATGCCTCTCGTCCTTGACGAAATGGTATTTTCTCAAACAACGGTTGGCATCTCGCTTACACGGTGCTCTGTCTTCGGCGATTTCACCACCTCTGCTGCTGTTATGCCTATTAGTAGGGCTAGTCATCATTCGCAGCAACCAAGCACGTGCCAAGCACCTGGCAGTCTCGAGCGGATTACCCTTCCAAGAACCATCTCCACCTGGGAACCAGAATGGAGCCTGCTGCTACTTGCAGGGTGTTGGCGTGGGCGTGCGACCAAGACACCCTCCTCCACTCCCATCACCCCTTGTCGCTACTCGCTCTCGTGTCCTCTCATTTGTTATTCGCCGGTCGTTGCACCCACTCCAGGGCCTCTCTCCGCCCCCGGCAGAGAGGGCGCAACACTGGAGACTCGAGAGGAAAAGCCCCGGGCTAAAGATGGCCCCCCTTGTACTTTTGTGTACACATGTACATGCCTACCCCATCAATATCAAGGGGGTACAGATACGCTAGCGGGCTACAGTAAGGACTAAGCAGTGCGCTAGGTGACTGGTCAAGCAGGCGAATTGCTGCTTGGTTGCTGGCTGGCCATGCTGCATGCAAGACAAGCCTCGATGTCTCCCGCGGCTTCGTTAGATGGACTTTCACTCTTCGTAGCTGTCGCTGGGGTTTTCAGTTAAAGACTGGCCATCCACCAGAGACCGCCTCCCCATCGCTAGATGCCACCCCCTCTACTTTTCTACTCTTTCCCACTTCCCAGGCCTATTCGCCTCCCTACTATGGGCCAAGTCTTTCCATATTAACGCCCATTTACCCATACCACTGAACTTCCGTCATCGACAGTCCGGACCCGTGTCTTGGATAAACTTGCCCGCCGAGTGTTTGGATAGCTTCTCCGTATGATATCTTTGGGACTCGATACCTGCAGCATACTTAACCACCACGTCCCGCAGTCGTCACCACCATGACTGCCCCTATCAACACCCCACCTGCTGCGACTGCCAAGGATGCTGCCTCTGCGAGGAAGCGTAGGAGAAGGGCGCCCGCTGGCGGAGCTGCCGACGACTGCTTTACCTGCGCCAAGAGGAATGTCAAGTGCGACCGGAGGAGGCCGTATTGTTCGCAATGTCTCGAGATTGGAAATGAGTGCTCGGGATACAAGACCCAGTTGACTTGGGGTGTCGGTGTTGCCAGTCGAGGCAAGCTTCGAGGCCTGTCGCTACCCATCGCCAAGTCACCACCAGTGAACCCCGGGAAAGGAGTGATGGCATTGAAGTCGCCAACAACGAGGCAACGCACTAGCTCTATCGCATCCGTCAGCCAATACTCGGAGACAGAGGACCGTGTCAAACGTGAAGGGACCGAGCAGCCGTCTATGGATCTTCACTCACCTCTTCACTCACCACTGTCGGGCCCGCCTTTTCATCACTTCGATATGTCTCACATGTCGCCCGTGACGGAAGCTCCAGCACCTGGCTGGACTCACATCCCGTTTACTTCACCCATGTCTCCTCACGACGGCCCTGGATATCCAGGAAGGAGCATGTCGCTTTCCATGGCATCCCACATGGACTCTATAAGCGAAACTGACTACATGTCTCCCATCGCTCACTCATTCCCGAGAGACGATGTTTCTTACATCCACAGTCCCCTTCACAGCCCGACCGTCATGTACGATAGCTATCCCGGCCATGGCTCACCCGTCCAGCATACTCCTCCATCCGCTATCATGATCGAGCCTCACAGGCCTCCGATCTCATGTCCCAGCCTCGGTTACTCACCCTCAGAGCCCACTTCTAGTCTCCCTTCGCGTGTATCTCATGTGGACAGCTTGGAAGCTCAGTTGAGTCGCAAGATGGTGCAAGAATGTGATGTCTTCGGTGAGTCACTATACTCTCGGCGGTCAGGCTACCCATACTAACGGCAGCGCCATTTAAGTGCCGGGAACGCCATCCGACTTGGAGACGTTTAGTGCGAGCGTCCAATCTCACGGCCCATTCTGGGCACCATCCAACGCAGACGACGAATCACTTTCCCAAAGCGTCCAAGAGCATAACCAGCTACCGTGGCCGGCTTCATTTCCTTCGCAATCGCCCTCCCCGATCCTGCGAGTAAGCCCTGATCTCATCCATAAGATGCCTTTCTTCATGGACTACTATGAAAAGACCATTTGTCCCGGCATGGTCTTTATCGACAACCCCAGCAACCCGTTCAGGGAACACATCTTGCAACTTGGTACTACTAGCAGGAGCTTGCAGCATGCCATCTGTGCACTCGCCGCATGCAACCTCAGGATAAAGCGCCGGCTCAGTCTTGGACAGCACAGGCGCGACGTTGGAGAAAAGCGATTAGATGCAAGCCCATTCGACGGTTACTCGGATACACAGCCAGAGGACCAGTCCCTCTCTGAGGAGTATCAGCACAGGAACCTAGCTGTTCATCTGCTGAATGAGCAGCTTAATGACCCGGAGAAGTCAACTCATGATTCAGTCCTGGCTACCATCCTCATACTTTGCCACTACCGGATGGCTGAGTCCGGCGTCGCCAAGTTTCAAACCCAGTTCGCAGGAGTTAAGAAGATACTAGGGTTGCGTCGAATGTCTCCCTATCCTGCATCACGAGACTCGGCATGGATGGAGGCGCTATTCACTTACTTTGATGCTATCACCGCGAGCGTCAACGACCGGGAAGCTCAGCTCAACACATCATTCTATGGCCTTCTTCCTGACTCTCAACTTCTCCCACCTGGTACGGAAAATCTTGTGGGCTGTGATCGTGAACTATTCAAGACGATTGTCAAGCTAGGTCGTCTGAACTTGCTTTCTCAGCATCGACCGGTACAAAACCTCCTGGCCAACGCCCAGCGTGCACGCGGCAGCAGCATATCTGGCACCCCTTCGCCTCTCGGTGGCGGCTTCAAGCCATCCCCGCCTGAGCACCATCACATGTATGGAAGCTTCCAGCCTATGAGGTTTGAGGGCAGCGGATTTGGCTCGACCATGGAGGACGACGAAATGATGGGAATGGGTCACACATCCATGGGATACGACGATCATGGCAGCACATTCTGGCGCGAGTGGAAGGACGCGCGCACTGCCCTGCAGAGCTGGGAGTTTGACGCATCGAGGGTAGTGGCCTCGTTGGCCCCAACACCGTCGTCGCCGCCGCCTACAGGTTCACAGGTGCGCGATCTCAGCTCGTTGAGCGAGGCATTCCGGTACGCGGCACTTCTGTACACGGAACGCCTGGCCAGTCCCAACCTCCCCAGCTCTCAGAGTCACTTCCGGGATCTGGTCAGCCAGGTTGTCTACTATGCCACCAGCCTGGAAACAGGCAGCAGTGCGGAGAAGTTCCTGCTCTGGCCTTTGTTTGTGGCTGGAAGCGAATGCGTCAACGTGTTACAGCAGAACATCGTCCGGTCCAAATGCCGCGATATTATGGCTCGCAGCGGCTACATGAACAACATGGCTGCCTTGGACGTTCTGGAACGCCTGTGGGCAGAGGATGTAAAGGAAGATGGTCCCGGTGCCAAAATGAGAGGCATGATGCGCAGCGGACCATTCAACTGGTCGAGGTGCATTGGGAGACCTGGTGTGGATGTTGAATGGATCATGTTCTGACATTCAACAGGCGGCATGGGGGTGGGTGTACGTTCAGCATGAACAGGTGAAAGGGGGTTGGTTGCTTTGGCTTACTGCTGCTATTACTACTTACTGGTGTTTTGTCCATCTTTTGGGAGCGGGATCTCTCTGTTTTCGGATTACTTGTTTGGTTTGGGTCTGGTCCAGGCGCTTAGGTACACACAGAAAATAGCCTTCCTTCACATGTACTACTATATGCATATATGACCAGGGATGGATGGGATGACGGGTTGGGGAGCATACGGGGAAGGGGCGGAAAGGGTTTGCTCTTTGGGTTTGTGGTTTTGTTTAAGTAGCTTCGGATAGGAAGAGAAGCTGGTTGGGCAGGCATCTGGTTCTTGCCCATCGAGAGAAATGAACAAAATGACCATATGCACATCACTGCAATCCGAACTGAGATTTTGCGCCCGAACAGTGAGACAAAAGGAATTGACGACCCCGGGCCCCAAGGACCCTGACACTCGCTCCTACCTTGATCGCGGGGGTTCAACAGGCTCCATCGAGCATTCCGTTCCTTCCTTCATCGGCTTCCAATGGCATTTCGGTTCGGAAAACCGCCTTCTCTCGGTTCTTTCCCATCTCTTCCACCGTTCCTATCCGCCATGTCGGGTTTCCCCCATACATACCGACATACATTGGAAGGTACATACATTGCCAAGGTTACCGCGGTGATGGCACCATCGTAATCCGTCTTGGCTACTTGGGCATAATGCCTGAATGGTACTCAGAGGTCTACCGAGAAACGCAAGATGGTACTGTAGCTACACAAGTAACGGTGCCCATCGAACAGCACAGGGGAGGTATGTACCTACCCAGGTAGACGCCCAATGCCATATCTAAATACTACCTGCCTTTAAAGTGCTTTTCTTGGGGGTCTCGTGCTTGGGGGTAGATGCTTGGTAAATGCTTGACTCCTGCTACCACCCGTCCTCACAGGCGGGCTTGATGTGTTGAGGGGACGGACGCATTTCGGGAAGGAGAGCATGAATGTTTCTAGAAGCCGTGGGCTGAGAAGTGCACAGGTGTTTGTGTGTGTGTGTTTGTGTGTGTGTGTTTGTGTGTGTGTGTGTGTGACTGTGAAGTGTGAACGGCGAGTGATGAGCGTACGAATAGTGAGTGGTACGATGGTGGTGAGGTAGATGAAGGCATCGTCGATTGACGGGGATTTCATAGCTACCTCTCTACCTGCCGTGCTGTACTTAAGAACTCTGGGAAGAATAGGCGAGGGTGATAGATCGGTTGGAAACGAGTAGATAGGTGAATTGGTATTCACTGAGGGCTGAAATCTGGTTGGAGGTGATATTGGCTTGAAGGTTTAGATGGGCCATTTTCGACCATCAACCGACCGTCAAAGCCCCGAGGAGAAGGACCAGTCACTCCCTAATAACCCACCAGCAGCAAGATCTGACATGTCGTCTTTTACTTGAACTACACATGGCTTTGTAGCCAGGGAGCCAGTCTAATTCTCTACATTACATAGGTGAGGAACTCCCCCTTCCTACAGAATGTAAATTGTAACTCAATGCCTTGAACTGAATGAAGTCTTGAACTGATTCATTACAGTCTTCACCTTGTTACGTACGTACATCTCAAAATCCGGGGTAGCGCCTAGCCTAGACCCTTCGCGGCATCAGGTGCAGTAGGCCGTGAAATCTCCGGAGGACTAAGAAGAGGGGGCAAAGAAGAGGATACTACACAGTAGAAACTAGAAACCAAAATCTGGAGACGTAAGACTTCCATGTTCTGTTGGAGATCGAAGACATTTGTGAATTGTGAGAGGGGAAAAGACGTCGATCGGGGTGTGTAAGACGGGCGACGAGCTTCGTGCGTCCCTTCCGTCTAGAGCCGAATTCCCCTTCCGCCCTTCCCACGTTGTGGTAGACGGAGATCGATCGTGAATTCTGTGACTGACTGACCGAGTCAAGTCCGAAAATCATCTTTCTCAGAGCTCACAGTTTTCTCCAAGCATGGGGTGATACTAATCAAATGGTTCCCTTTTCACTCGTTACCACTCAAATATCCTACCTCACTTACCTACCCATCACCAGCTCGCGTGCCCAAGTAGAAAGTACTGAGAAGTATATACCTCCTCACTGTTACTACACATCCGCAAATCTCCCGCATCACCGCTCGCTATGTATCCCCGTCTCCCCTCATTTCGACAAAACCTCATGGCTGAGTTTGCGCCTAAGCTTAAACAGGAAGGCGGTTATTCCAAGCAGACGCTCCTCCTCACGAAGTTTGAGTGTCTCGATGTTGCATTGGGGTTGGTTGGTTTTAGGGGGAGATGTTGAATTCTGCTGCGAACTATAGGCTGGGCGTTTGGGGGGAGAGGAGTTGGGGAAGACAGGGCAAGACCTCGGTCACTGTTTAGGTAATAAACGCTTAGGAAACGGTGAAAGACAATTGGCTGGCCGCTATGCCCCCTTGTCGAACGGCTTCCCATTTTGAGGAGTGTTCCTCCGGGCTCTGGGCATTGTCCGGCATGTCGCAGGGTGATTGATCACTGAAGTACTTCAATGAACATGTAACCAGTTATTTCGCATATACCGAACGTCTTCGGAAGCGCGAGGCCAACATTTGGAGGCGGGTTGAGTTTGAAGAAATGAGATTTCAGGTTGACCTGCGTGCCTGCGTGGATGGATAGTGGCGGAGGCCACGGAGGATGTTCGGGGACGGGACGGGAGTTAAGTTGCCCTACCGGGAAACCTGCAAAGTGCGTAGGTAGGCATGCTAACAATGGTCATAAGTCCTTTCATATCTCCAATTGGTGACGATCACGGTGATGATGGTGAGGTGGTGGTTGTGGATGGTGGTCACGATGTTGCCCGTCTTGGTGACTGGCGCGGCCGCTGGCGCCCTCACCACTTGCGAGCAGAACAACAAGCCGTTACAGGAATCTGCATTGAAAGGGGCAAGAAGCCGAACGTGGCTGTGGCTGTGAAGTTTGGGGGTCCAATTCCCGAGGGATTGATCGTTAGGTAAGTGTCATCATTACTCTTGAGAGAAGAGTTGACTGGCTGAGCTGAAGGAGCGTAACTTACGTGCTTACATACGATACACGATTACACTCAGGGACTGTATCTTTGTTACGGCCCTCTGTCTTGCCAGCTGGCGACCAGACTGAAAGTAACAAGTTCAGCACTGGTGCCGATAAGATACAGCGGCCCCACTATAATTCTCTTATCGGACAGGAGCCATTGCAGTTCCAGTTCAATCGAGTTCTGGGGTTGTGGTTTCCCCAGAAATTTTGGTCAACTTCCGCCTTCGTTGTCGTCGTCGCCGTCATCGTTTTTGCTGTTTCACTCCCACCCCGCCTTCTTCTTTTCCAGTATTTTGGCAGTCGAACTCCTGTCCTTTCAGCAACAACACTCAGTACCTTTCCCCCGAAATCCTCAGCAACAATGGGCAGAGAACTCCAGAAGCGCAAGAAGCGCTCGTCTCGCGCCACCGTCCAGACGCACACCATCAAGAAGAAGCACTTGAACCCCCAGGGCAGCGGTATCGTTGCCAAGGCCTGGTCAGTACCTTATTTTCCCTTCTTTCCCCAAAGTTTCGAGGAGATTGAGTACTGACACCCAACCTCGATGTACTACAGGAACAAGAAGGAGACCCTCTCGCAGAACTACTCCCGCTTCGGTCTCGTCGCCAAGCTCGGCACCGCCGCCGGCGGCATGGCCAAGAAGTCGGCGGCCGCCAACTACGCCGGCATCACCAAGGACGATCCGCTGGCCGTCAAGTCTGCCGACCGCGGCCTGCTCGAGGTGCGCGAGGTCAAGGTCGAGCGTGACGCCTCGGGCAAGATCGTCAAGATCCTGCGCCAGGACAACCCGCTCAACGACCCGCTCAACGAGATCGAGTCCGACTCCGAATCCGAGGAACCTAAGCCTAAAAACCCGACCCACGATATCGAATGGAACGGCATCAGCGACGACCGCCAGGAGATGATTGCCCAGAGCAGCCGGCCCGAGGTGATCCGGATGCTCGAGGAGGAGGCGTCGCGCCCTGTGGAGAAGACGGTGCGGTACCAGAGCGAGCGCGAGCTCGAGTGGCTGCAGCGGCTGGTGGCCAAGCACGGCGACGACGTGGCCGCCATGGTGCGCGATCCTAAGCTGAACCCGATGCAGCAGACTAAGGGCGATATCACCAAGCGGTTGAAGAAGGCTGGCTTGTTGCAGTAAGGAAATGGACGAAGAAACGAGGGAAGGAAGAAGAGGGCAAATTGCATGCGCGAGTGTGATGTGAACACCACCACCTTTGGAGTGTGATTACTGTGCAATGGGGTGTTGGGTTCGTGCTGGGAAGAGAAGGGTAGAGGCGAGAGAGCCTCGACGACAGATGTTTGGACCAATGTCCAGCCTCATCCAGTAGGCTGGGCTACGAGAACCGGCGGGAGGGAGTAAGAGAGCTTCAACTCGGTTTGCACCAGTCAGAGAAAGAGAGAGAGACAAGTCCAGTTCTCTCTTCTCCCGAGCTCTCTCGAAGACGAGAAGCTGGGTTTAGGGAGCAGCCGTTGAATCTCTCTTTCTTCCCCCCGCTACTGTCGCCTCATCGCTTTTTGTTTCATGGGGCGACGCTCTCGTGGAAAAGGCGGACAAATTGTCCCAAGTCCCCCATCCCAACCGTGGAAAAGGGGACTCCATTGGTCAACGTCGCAACCGGCAGGGCAAAAGTGGACGGGAACTAGTTCGGCTTGCGCTCCCTTGCTCAAGAATAATGAGAGAAAGCAAAAAGGATGATGGAACGGGGATCAGGATTTTCTGTGCAGCATACATACTATTCACTAAGGCCACGGGCGTTTTAGGCGTTTCTCAAGTTACATGGAAGAATTTAGAGTCATTCAGCCACATATATCGTCTCGTATACTACATCATATACACTAGATATCCACAACGAAGGGGGACATAGAGAGAATGGCATAGACAAAACATTCCACGAAGCCAGATATGAGAACTGTGTGATTTGTTGTCGTTGAATCATAAAGGTATCTCTCTCTTTTTTTATGCATGATAAACCAACAAGGACCTATGACGCCTCGCCAACGACACCCCATAAACCAAAGCCTACACACATACACACAGAAGAAAAGCCCAAGATGTTTCGTCTAATGCCAGCCAGTCCCCATAACAAAAAGAAAGCAGGTAGCCAAAGACACTTTATACATGACCTAAGCATGCTGCAGCGTAAGCTACCCGATATTCATCATCCGCTTCCAGATCCAAAGTCGATCAGTCCAGCTCATCCATATCCCTTGATTTCAGGTTCACTTCCCCTCTTTTTTATCCCTTTTTACACGTTCCCCCGTTCGATTCCTACCCGGCCGTATGCCGCGGTGGGAAACCTCGCCGATGGCTCATCCTCATAGTCCCCATCATGCACGCTAGGCGGCGCATACCTGCTCCCGCCGCCGACGGAGGATTGATAGTCGTTGTCGTTATCAAACGGGTTATCCTGCCTGAACGGGTTCTCCGACGGCGCCACCGAGCTGGCGCCGTACCGGCTGGTTTGGCTTCCCAGATAGCTCGGCGTCACGCCGCGGTTGTACGGGTCCGCAGATAAATCGGTCAAGGGCGTGGCGCCGCGGTACGGGTCGGGCGTGCGGGCCGTGTTCATGCTGAGAGGGGTCTGGCCGCGATACGGGTCGGGCGGGCG
>RANZ01000260.1:0-50283 GCA_009805285.1 Neurospora terricola FGSC 1889 | reverse complement strand
ATGACAACATCTCCATCTCCATCCTGCCCTTGCATCTGTTCTATTTCCCCGTGTTTTCCCTGTCTGTCTGTTCGATGTGAGCGAGACTTTGTCTTCTGTTCCCCTCTTCAGTCTATCTGTCCCTGGTCACTAAGCATTTGCGAGCAAGGGAGCGAGCGAGCAATGCTTAGTATATGAGCGAGTTGTCATTGAATGTCTTTAAAGGGCGGCCATTTGCATTATCATGTTTGTGTGGGAGGGGTGGGAGTGGGGGAACAAAATACCCGGAACGATGGTGTTAGGGAATGGGTCTGGTGCTGACTGCTGAGTGATGATGGTTCACTCGGCTCGAAATAAAAGGGRAGATGCTTCAGAGAGAGAGGTGAATACCCAGTGAGCTTAGCGTGTAGTGCGTTTGTAGTTGAAAATAAGATGAATTGCCTTGAAGGAGAGGGTGTGTGTGTGTGTCATGATTGCTGGTGGATCATGCCTTGATTCATTGTGCTTGGAAGTGAGAGTTGTGAGGAGGATGTATTAGGGGAAGAGGCTTCAATGCTGTGTGCTGTACTCCGTGTCTTTGGATCAGAGAAGGAGCGGCCATGGAGAGAAAGAAATGGAAAGGACTGATGGGTTTCCATGTGYCRGAAACAGCAAGAACAATTTGGCCGACGGAYACAAACTTGGAAWGTGCTGTTCGCTCTTAGCTGGCTCATGGGGCAGTTCCATGGGTGGCTCTTGCCTCGACTTCCCAATCTCCCTGTATGGTGCAACTCACAAAAGTCTAAGCGTAGAACCTTGACTCTGTGTCTCTCATGATCAGTTTCTGTGAAACGAAAATGGACACTGGTCATCCAACATGTCGAGCATTCGGATTCGAGAGTTTGCCTGTCATCCATCACCCATATGTCCCAACATCGTGTTTATGAAGCCACCTTCGCTTCCCAACATGGACACTTGATGGCTAACATCAAACGCAGAATTTTGACACCTCTTCATGTGGAAATTGGGGAAGAAGGTTGAGCATTCCGAGTGTTCCAGCCTCGAGATATATAACCGTCTCCGAGGATGCGTCCTACTGGAAGGTAATATGCCGGACAGTAGTCGACAAGTTCCCTTGAGTATAGCAGGAAGGTCTCCGGCACCATCATCACCATCAGTGTCGTCGCAAGAGAAGAATAAACCTTACCAGGCTAAAATTTTTACCAATCGACAACCGTGAGAGACTGCTACGCTCACCATGTCCAGTTCCAACTCAACAACCAACAACAACAACACAACTTCCTCCTCCACYACAGGAGGSKGTAAGTRAAGTTYACCTKTTCAGCCRCTTCYYTTCTTCCCGCCCCTTTTATCAAACCCCSCCCCCCCTCCTTTTCTCCCCTTCACCTCCACACAAAACAGCGTGCTCACCCCCTTCCCCCCTTTTCCAAACAGCATCCTCCTCCTCAGGCACAGGAACAGGGACCAGTTCCTTCTCCCACAACATCGCCTCCACAACCACCACCGCCTCGTACCTCACCGCATCCAAGCCCACAACTACACCATACAAATCCCCCTTCCCAAACAGCTCCGTCAAACCCGGGAGGGAATCCAGATTCACCGAGCACTTCGAGTACAGCGAGTGGAAGAACATGGCGAGCTTGATCGACCATAGCAAGCATTTTGAGTTGATGGCCGTGCCGATTGAGCATGAGAGGAAGGAGGCGGAGGCGAAGGAGAAGAGGTCTTGGTCTTGGGGTAGTGGGAGTGGTAGTGGTAAGTGATGGTAACCTTGAAGATAATGGAGGGGTTTGAGTTTCATGGAGTAGAGTAGGACGGGAGTTTATAGGTACTTAGGTAGAACTGGGGCTGGGAGGTGGTACTTGATAAAGGGAAGGGAAATGAAAATGGGGTGAGGGAAGATGGGGGGATAAAGAAAACAAGAAGGAGAATTGGTATATTACAAGCGCATGTTTCTTTATAGAAAGCCGATTCTCACTTCTAGATCCAGGATGGTTCCTGGTGACCGTGCGCTTGGCTGCTCTATCTACCGACCTGAATATATGAAGTTCAACCAGAGCAGCAGTGAAATTGCTAAAGGATACATCCGCCAGATACCTTGTTTTTGCATAAGTCCTTCTTTCCATGACCTTCACCTCTTTATCACCTCTTCACTTCCCCCTTCACTCCCTCCACCACCTCTTCAACACCACCCCCTCACCACTTCTTCACCTCCTCCTCAGCACCTCTCCCTCCTAACCACATCCTCATCACTTCTTCCATCCTTCTCCTCATCCTCACTCCACTCGCCCCCCCAACGCATTTCCCGGAAACACCCTCAAAATATCCTCCAAACTTGGCGACTGCTCCGCCCAGCTTTCGTATGGATTACTCGTTCTCAGTATTGTAGCCGTTATCGTTGTTCTTGTCGTTGTCTTTGCCGTCGTTATGCTTCTTCTCCCGCTTCCGCTTCCGCTACCACTACTGCTAGTGCTTTGGAACTTGTTATACCCCGTTATATCATCCTTTAACAGACTTGAGTCCCTCTTCTTCTTCTTCTTCTTCTTCTTCTTCTTCTTCTTCTTCGTCCAGAAATTTGAACTGCCGGAAATTGCTGATGTGGAAGATCTGGATGAGGAGGATCTGGGAGAAGTGGAAGACGAGAAGGACGAGGAAGAAGAGGAAGAGGAGGATGCTGTCTTGATATTGATAGTAAAGCTCCCCGTTTCCAAAGCTGGTGGGAAGTCGGGAGGGGGCGGGGAGCCGTCGCGGATTGGGGACATCTTCGCTGTTTTTGCTAAGTCTTGCGGGTAGTAGGCGGTCCGGTCTGGTTGTGTTAGGTAGCTGATTCCGAGGCAAGGTTCGATGCTGGCCCCTGAGTTGATAGTGGGCGATACTGACACTGACACCAGACTGGACTTTTCGAAAGCTAGTTGATCAAGATTTATACAAACATCGTGTTTTTTGCTTGTCGTTTTGGCTGGTGGGTTCCTTGCCATCCGTGATGAATCATGGTTGACATTCCACGGCCCGATGCTGTCCCGTCATCCACTGAACGGTTGCCAGTTTGTGTCAGGTGAAGAAGTCCCTCGACAACTCAACATCGTGTCGGCATCGTTGGTGAAGGGAGTGGGCGTCATCGAAACATGTGGAAACGGTCCATAGAATATCACTGGGAAGGCCAATATATCAATACGGGCAAACGGGCGGTGTGAATGGACCAGCGTCCTCAAGTGTACCTAACGGAGTCATCAGGATGAGATTGTATTTGTCACTTAGGTCTTGGATTAAATCGATGACTGACCATGTGGTAATGCCTTTCTCGGAAGTCTGTATTATTGCTAATACCTCTCCACATCAGCACCATGCGTTACGTAAACCAAGCAGGTGCTCTTACGTTCTTGCTTGGTGAGTGATCCCCTTTCCACTTTGTTTACTTAACCCCTATTTTCCTTTTACACAATGTTCAAGAGTGTACCGCTTGACAGCGAAGGGAGCATGATCAAGTACTAATCATTCGTATTAACTTTTTTCATGCACGGCAGATGTGCGAGTGTCCTTATGCCTTCCTCTCCCACCGCTTTCTATTCCCTTTCCTGTCCCACCCTTTCCTAGACCTTTCCCAGATATTCCTATGGTGTGTGTAATTCGTTTCCATGCAGTTACAGATGATGTACCTTGCCGTTTCATTTCCACCTCCTCTTTTTCATCTCCATATACAGTATATCCTGGACGTAATGGGAGAAAGATGTAAAATATGCCGAGGTTGTGTATAAGTAGATAGATATAAATGCACATCATACATCGCCACCAAAAAACTCCCCATTATAGTGACTCTAATACATGCGGTAATGATAACAGAAAGATGCTGCTGCGCCCCCCAATCTACCTATTGGTGGTAGAGCCATTAGAAGTAGACTTCTCCTCGGGAACATCCTCTTCCAACTCCGACTCATCATCGCTGCGGTCATCCTTGGCAACCTTATGAACAACGAAGCGGTAAGCGATGCGGATGATGAAGAATAGCCAGAAGAGGTTGAGCGCCTGGAGGGAGCCGAGCAGGGCGAGCGTGATGACGAAGGAGAGGTCGCACTTGTACTGCTGAGTCTCCCAGTTGAGCTCGTAAGGGCCGATGGTCTTGAACTCGGTGAACAGACTCCATATAATGCGCAAGTTGAGATAGTGGCGCAGGTAGATCCACACACACATGAAGGTGAAGTAGTAGGGGCCGGTAAGCGCGTGGTCGAGGTAGTTGAGAGTCTTGGATGTCTAGAAAACGAGCAAAGTTAGCAAATGCGCCACGCTCTGACTCACGGGGTTGCTGGGCCAAGACTTACCGCCAAGAAGAAATCACTGATATCGTGGGTGATGTAGACCGCAAGACCGATGTAGGTGAAGTGGAAGCGGTAGCTCAAGCCGATCAGGGCCAAGCTGACAATGTGATGGCAGACCAACTCCTTGAAATCCTTCCGGGGCTTCTCCATCCCCAGGAGAAGGACAATGGCCTGCTGCGCCCAGTAGGCGGCCTGGAAGAGGTAGTAGAACTTGAAACAAGCCTCATGGGTCTTGTGCGGAAAGTTCTCGTACATGCCGACGGTATTGAAATACCAGACGGGGGTGCGGCTCATAACATACATGCCAACGGGTCCCATGAGTCCAAAGTAGAGGGCCGTGTACATTTGCTCCATGTACCGAGCCTGCTTTCCGCGCGACTTGAGGCCGGCCCAGCGCGCCATGGGGCGCAGAACCTCCTGCATGATGAACTCGCGGGTGAAGGACAGGACGACGGTGTAGAAGGACACAAAGGCAATATCCCAGAGACCCTTGCCGTATTGCGGGATCTCATCGGGGCTCGAGGTCGGCAGCTTGTATGAGAGGAAGATGAAGTGGTGGATCGGGTTGCTCTCGGTCGGGTTGATGGCGTAGAGAGATAGGAACGCCATCAGGATGGCCAAGGGCAAGGCCCAGGTGTGCTTGATGGCATAGTTTTTGGCGCGGCGGAGGAGGGAGCGCGCCTTGCGCCGCTTGGAGAATTTCTTGCCTGGTGCCGCGGCGACATCTTTGGCATCCTGTATGACAACTGCGGTCAGCTTCTCTTCTTGTTGCCCGTTTGTCCCTCCGTCTGTGGCCTGGTGTTCAAGATGGGGGGTTTTTTTACCTTCTGTGAGAGGGCAAGACTGGTGGCCAAGGCGGGTGCGCCAGTGTCACCGACGCGCAAGGCTTGTCCAAGGCCGCTCGACTTTCTGCGGCGACGGGCTGCGGTAGCCTCGGAGTGTAATTGGCGGTCTGCCGCCGAGCTGAGCTCCGGAAACGGTTCTGATTTTGTCGAAGGTGCCATGGTGGGCGGTGGGCGGTGGGTGGTGGTGGTGGTGGTGGTGGTGGATGGCTGGTCAGTCGGACAACCTCCGGGCTGGAAGACGAAGAAGCGCAAGACTCGAGGGATTCCAAGTATCCAAAGGTCGTTGCTGCTTTTCTGTTCTCCTTCAAAGCCGCAGTCGGACTCTTGACTGTGTCTTCTTTTGCGCCGGATCAGATCACGATAAAACGCCGAAGGATTAGGAGTTCGCGTGCGCTCGTTCCACCGGCAGGTAAGCAAAAAAGGAGGGGCGTGACCGAATCCCGTGAAGCTTGGGGGAATTAAAACAAGAATAAGAGTAAGCTGCTGCTGCTCTGGTGCGCCCCTTTCTGGACGTCTGCGGTCTACAGCAGGTAAGCTGCAAGCAAGCAAGGCTAAACAGCACCGTGAAAGAAAGAAAAAGAGTTTCTTGTGAAGAAGTTTGGAAGTAGAGCAAGAAGCAAGTTGCAAGGGGGCAATTCCGATTTTGAAGATGGTCTTTTTCTTTTGGAGGGGGAGTGGCCTCAAAAGTTGAGACGCTCGGGGCCGGGGGTCCAGTCCAGAGCTACACCTCTCTGAGACCTCTCCACGTATCGCTCAGCCGCGGGACGGAAGGCGGTAGGGACCACACCTCGTTCCTCAGCGCCAAGGGGACTCCATAGTGTACGCAGGACTAGGGGGCTGACATGACGCTACAGGTAAAATGCTTCAACAGTCCCGACAACACCAAATTTCCCCTGTTCGGGTATTCCGCCGCGGCGGCCGACCCCACAGACCGCTTAATTGGACCCTTGTTTCCACCGCAGCACCGTGACCCAAACAATACTGTACCGCTGGAGAAAGTTGGAGGTGAAAGCCAGTGAAGAAGGGAATGGCGTGAAAAGTGAAGGGAAGTGTTACCAGTCCGGCGTCATCCTGTGAACAGTCGTAGTGTACTGTAAAACTCTCAATTTTTCTCTTCCCTTCCCCATCAGGTTAAAACGCCAAGCTCACTCGCTATTACGAACATTCATTGGCCTATTCTGGAGGTCGACGGAGATGATTAGGGGTTTTGTATTCTTCGGAAACCCGAGGCTGGACTGGACCACTCTCTGGGAGTCTCTGCAGGTCCCGATGGGGAGTGCAACTCCAAGGGCTGCCGAGGCCGCGGAACCGTCTGACTGGCTGCATGACCAGCCACTACAATATATGGAGCAAGATAGCGGCACGGGTGGGCAATGTCCTATGATTATTCTGTAGCAGGTGGTTTGTTAGCAGAAAAGGGGTTCACACTTCACGAGGGATTCAATCAACACCTGGCCTTCGCCACCGGCCGCCTTAAAGAACTCCATCTTTTGACATCACTCAAGCGCTTGTGAACAAGAGTCAGAACCAGGCAAGGGAATTTAACACTTGTGAAATTTGTTCATCCTTCATAAAAGGCAGGTATTCAAAAATGCCATCAAGTCGAAACCAAATATCATGGTGAATATCCAAAATGATTACATATAAATGTACGTTCCGACATATAACAATATATAACCTCTCCCTTTTTCCCTTCCGCGGGCCCCGAATATCCCGAGGGTGATGATGACAATGCATATAGCGTGATACCTCACCCAAAACCTCCCAACCTGAACGCCCTTTTTTGATCCTCGCTAGACGCCAAAACAGTGCAATAACAAGTGGTATCTCCTATAGAAAAACGTACAAAACAATCCCAAAATGCCCATGGATGATAGATAGAAACGCGCGCCAGCCTGTGTCAAGGAGACGGCGTCGTTGTCGAGTCGCTTCTCGCTGGTTGCTTACCCAGAGCAACTGTCGACGGTGACTGCGGCTGCGATGGTGCTCTGGCTGAGTCCTGCCGTGGCGGAGCTGGTATTACCATTACTGGCAGATGGTTATACCGGTTGTTGGTAAAAGAACCATGAGTGACGATCGGACTCAGCCGTGGCCGTGACATTTGCGTTGGGCTCATGCTACTGCTTGCCGCTCGTGGTGGAGGAGAAAAGGCTGTTTGTGTCGGGGTATGGGTCACCTCTACCGCAGTCACCGTTCCCGAAGCGTTGCTATTCCGGCTCTCTTCCCTGACCGTCCCCTCCCTTGGCGAGAGATTGAGCTCTTCATCCTCACGAAGCTGGGCGAGGGCGGCGCCTCTGCGCGGCGGCGCAGGGATAACGGTTACGGGCAAGTTGTTGGTATCCAGCGTCGGACGGAACTTCTCGCGTAGCTTCTCTGCTTGGGTTGCTGCGAACTCCTCGACTCTAGCGCGGAGGTCCCATCGAGAATTCTCATCGCGCTGCATCTTGCTCTCTCGTGGCTCCGAACGCGTTACGAGATCCCTGCTCGAAATCGCTGGTGCGAGTGCATGCCACCTGCTTCCTGTCGATGGCGTTTCTGTCCCCACGTGGGAGTTTTGTGTTGAGCGGGCATCCTGGGCAGGCGCTGAGCCGGGACTTGTGCTCCCATAATCTCTATGTCGACTGGAACCACGACTCTCGCTCCTCGACAAATGCCCCATATTGTGTGCCGGTGGTGGCGTCCCATACGATGTCGGTTCTGTCATGGTATTGTACCTGACAGCGTATATGGTACTCGCGGCACTAGTAGTGTCTGTCCGGCTCACTGGTGTGGCTACCGGAGTTGGTCGTGCGGGCCATAACGGCGGTGGTAAGAACCGTGGCCTCTCGTCGTCGTTTGTAGTATCCGCCACCGGCGAACTTCCCTGGTTGGACTCGTTTCTGGAGCTGGGCTCGGTCCGGTGCTTTAATGTCAAGTTGCTAATCTTCGGCCAAACACCAAACCTCGATAGGCTTGATCCGCCGTCTTTTCCACCTCCACCACTTTCCGTATCTTGCGAATCCGAACCGCTCGAACCCTTTCTCCTCCTCTTTGGCCAAGCAGGTTCCGACTGTGATGCCTCGAGCATCTCGTCTCCATCGAATACCTCTCTTCCCAATATTCCATCCTTCTTTTCTTCCCTTTCCAATGCTTCGATTCTCTCTACCCATTCCCAGACAATGACACTAGCTGCAGCAGCCCCCACCCATCTGACGTAGTCTCCCCAGCCCGCAAAATCAGGCTTCGAAATATCAAGGATGAAGAACACAACAGGAACGAGAATGGAGACCACGGACAGGGCGGCCACGAGGATCATGTTCTTCATCAAGGGGTGGTAAAACGCGTACCGCTTCTTCATGATCGAGTAGTATAACACCCAAGCAGCATAGAGAACCCCTAGGGCGAGGGCGAACAGATAACTGAGAGCCGGCACAGCCTCGGTAAACTTGGGCCGCGTAAGGTCGGAGCCACCGTACTTGAAGCTGTTGAGTGATTGGAAAATGACGTCTAACGTGATGAGCGCAAACGCCGTCCATTTGATAATCACCTTTTCTCTCTGGCGCGGGAAAAGACGAATCAGAGTTTGCGCTTGGGCGAGCCATAGAAACGTGTTGGATATGATGCGGATGACTTTGAGTTCGGCCCCACCAAGAACATCTTCTTGTAGTTGTTTGGCGTTTTGGACCCCCCAGGAATACTGTTGCTCGGCGACGCGAAACGTAGCTGCGTTGGCGATGGTCAGTGAGATGGCGACCGAGAGAGCTGCGACTTTCTGCAACCAAGGACGTCCGCCGATACTGGTGCCCCCGCCGCCGTTTGTGAACCCCTTGCGTCCCAAAACAACCACTCCGCCATCGAGAAAGGACCTGGGTGTGATGAAGAGCATGATAACCAAGGTGTAAGCGATAATTGTCGTCGCTGCAAGAGCGTAGCATTGTGGAAATGTCGACGCAAAGAACGGGTCACGCCAGTCCGAAAAGTGGGAGTCGTCGTCTGTTTTCAGTCCCATGCTGCCACTTCCAGTCCCCCCTACGCTTCCACTAGAAGCAATGATGTTGGGAACGGACCGAATGGCGAGGCCGCAGGATGGTGGTTTGAAGGCGGCCGGACCGCTAAGCGTAATGATCTCGCCATTCGGGAGTTGAAGAATGCCTCCTTCGGGAAGGTTGAAAGAAGCGCAGTTGAGAGCATTGTGGGCGGCCCCGGCGGTAGATGTCGGATCGGCCGTCGGGTCGCTGAAGAGCTGTCGCGGTTCCATGCTGGATCGGTCGCTAGTGACGGCAAAAGACCGCTGGGAATGCGCTTTGGCAATCCTTCTGCCTCCTGCTATCTATGCCTCAATCGCCATGAAGTATGATCTCTCCGGTGTCGCATCTGGCGCGCGCGCAGCGCCGTGATCGTGGTTGTGGTCGAGGCTCGTTGTTCACAGTCGTCGGGATTGATGTCGCGAATGTGGCCCTATTGCCGAAATCCAGTGTGTGTCTGTCAAGGTGTCGTTCAATTGCCCTCACAATAGCCCCTCTCCGATCTACCCCGGTTGCTTTCCTTCGGACAATTCGCGATCACTTTCCCGGCATGTAATGCGATCGCTCTTCGCGACAAGTATGATGTCGTGATAGCGAAGTACGGCGTGAAGGTGTTCTGAAGGCCCTGAGCTTCAGAGGCTGGGCGCCGAGAAATCGTGATCGTATGTGGCGTGGACTGCCGGAAAAATAGGGATCAAGTCGCAATCTGCAGGTCAAGAGGCGAAAATTGCGCCGCGGCGTGAATCTGGCACAGCGAAGGGTGAAGAATAATTCTGGCTCTGAAGATTGACCTTCGTATGTTGCTCGGCCGGATGTGCGGACGGGAGGTTGTCGAGGGGAACGTTTCCGGTCAGGATAAGAAAGATTGGTGGTGTCGTCTGCCGTGTCTCGACAGCGTTTGGAGCTCTGTGGTTCTCTTCGCTTCGCATTCAACGAAGGCCGGGGAATTGCGGTTGGAATGGCACCTTCTTCAGGATATAGGCGCAGAATGTAGCCCTCCTGTAAAGCGGGGATACCAATACCGTGTTCCAAAACTGGATGCACTGTTCATCTCGGCTCACTCTTGCAGAGACGGGCCGCAGAGTGTTCCCAAATCAGTGGATGGGGCCGCCACTAGGAAGGTGAACTATCAATGAGAGCTTGAGGGGAATCCGCAACTCCATCCGCACTGGAGCCGGCATCGTGAGTCCCGTGCCTCACCTTTGTCAGGCTGTGGATTTGTCCATGGCGTCCTCTCAGTGGACGTGATCTTTTCATGTCCCGAATACATTATTCGGTAGATCAACTCCCAACTCAAGAAGACATGTTTTGGCTGAATGTGCGATCGAGGATGTCTACACAGTAGAGGTAGCAAGGATGTATCGGTAGCTCGAATGTGGGTGTTCCAGATTCAGTTCCCGGCCGGAGCTCGTCTCCTTAACTTTACCTTAGTCTTCCACACCTTGTCTAGTGCAGAGTCACTACTGGAATCGTCGTGGTCGAGGTACGGAACATGCCAATCTTCAGAAACCTCAGACTTCCCACGATTTGTCAACGCTGGAACAAGATGGAATGATCAGTTGTCGCGATGGATGTGAGCACAGTTGGAGTACCGCTTCTTTCTACCTTGTCCGTTGAGTACCTCTAAACACTGCAACACCTGTACTTTCTAGGCCGATCGATGTGGTGTTGAAGAGAATCAAACTGAAGAGCTCAGTCCTCCTCCTTTCTATTCTTGTCTTGGCGACTCTGGTTCTTCACACTGTGTTTCTAATCGGACTCAATCCGCGATCACGATTTGCAGGGCAGATCCAGACAACCAGACACACACCACTTCACAAGCAGAAATCACACACCTTTGTCAAACTCAATACGCTCACATGAACCATTTGGGAAAGCTTTAGAAATAGCTTGAATTTCTACCCCGCTCCCGAGAGAGATCAGCTACTTAGGTTATCTGGAGCTTCCACTTGTGCCCAAGGTGGAACCGCTGGCAGCGAGATGCTGGCAAGAGACGGTGATCATCATGATGTTGTGCAGAGTATGTGTCAGAAGAAACCCCTAGGAACACTTTTAGAGATCCGTAGAAGACTCGAGATGACTATACGATATCCTGCTATTATCCTGGGGGTTTTTCGCTCCTCGACAGGACACACGATATGCATGTGCAGTCACATGGCTCACCTAATCATTGGGATATATCTGCCGCTCAATGGTTGTCAACACTGCAATATCTAGGCCACAAATAAGGCCCCGAATCATACAAAGGCGTACCAAATCCCCTGTACCTGATCTCAAATCTCATCTGGTTTAAGAAAAAGGATTTACATGCCTACCCATTAGATGAAAGTCAAAGATCGGAAGAAAACGAATCTTCTCATCGAGCTGCCAAGCGCCGTTGAGCTTGGGGCATGATTGCTTGGCGAAGGCTTGTCCCTCGTGGAAAGAGGGTCTTGGCATCCGTCCGGCCAGTCACCATCAGGCCGGAATGTTCGGGGCCATGGCCCACGGGGTTGAAGCTAGCGCACCGTCCCGGCGGGAACAAGGTTGCAAGCTGCCAGTCATGCACGACAGCACGTCTTGGTGATGCTGACGTGAACGAAGGCTTGCCGTCGGCACAAAGATGCCGATTCTTCTCAAGAGTTCAAGGGCCAAGGTACAAGTCAGGCCGTAGCGGGCAGAGGTGGTCGGAACAATCTCAGGATAACCTCATGGCCTCAGATCAACTATAGACCAGGCCGCTTGGGGTTTTACCACCATGCCTGATGATAGAGGTATTGCGTTCAAGCATGGCGAAATCCACCAAGTCCCGAAAGTAAACAGTTGAGACAAGTGCTTTGCCCGTTTGACGCGTAGATCGATGTTCCACAGACAACAAATGAAAGGCCTAGGCTTTGTCGTGACCCATTATGTTTGGTTTAAAGCAAGACCCAAAACACAAGTGTGGATGACATCCTGGGCGATATCGCCAGGGTTATGGAGGACTGCTGCTGATGGAAGCATCACCCATCCACATTGGGTAGGTCGTTTTTGATATGCAACTAGAAATATCCAAGTTGGGTAGATTGCGAGCTGGCCCAGGTCATAGAACACATGGCTAAGGGCAATGGCTTTTAGGATGGGGATCATGAGTGGAAAACTGACCGGAGGCTGGAGTATGTCTGTCCACATCCATTTAGATGATCCATCCCTCTATACATTATGTCTCGTTCCTCTCATTGGTAAGGTTTTTGCCGGGCCTATACCTTGGTCGGGGAGTCGGGCACAATAGGGTAGGATGTCGCTAATCTGCCCATGGCGGATGGGAGCGACCTAAAAGTCTGTCCCTGTAGTACATGGAGGATATCAGCACCAGTAGAGACCGGATATCAGTACAAAGATTGAAGCATTCGAGACTTGATCCGCAAGGCATGCCATGTGCAAAGGGATGCCCAGTGGAAATGGAAGCGAGATGTACCTGATCTTGGTTGACGTCCCGGCCACGATGTTTGGGAGTTGGGACGTCAGACGGGACCGAAGACCCAAGTCCGATGAAAGAGACCCCACGAGTGGAGGGCAACATTCCACTTTGAACCGGGAAGCCCCTGGCGGAAAAGGCGCTGTTTCAGGTCCAAGTCCCCAGCGACTCCAGGCCTCCCAGCTGTCTGTGCTTCGCTGCAGGTGCTGACGGGGCCTCTGTGCCTGTCCTGGCGCGGCGTGGCCCCAGCAACGCGGAATTATTTTGATTCTCGAGCTGGTACACAGCCTTGTACTTTCCCAATCATGGTCGTCTTCTGGACAGCAAAACATGTGCCGTGATTACACCTTCCGCATCTTGAAGATCTTTAGATGTAAAGAGCGATGTAGCAGGAGCCATAATAGATATCATTGCCGCTTCCTCATGAGGTGCCTAAATCTTCATCATACGCCGCAATCGGGTTTTGCATCCAAAGCCTAATTTTACTCTTCAACCCCAACTATCCCGGTCAGGCTAGATCCCCGTCCCATCGACACTTTTTATCTCGTTATCCTCTCCGCACAGCAGGGTACCTTACATCGATAGGGGAGCATCCGGGTTTCTTCCCCTTGGAGCCAAATCCGATTTTGTCCTAGTTTTCCAACAACAACGGGCAACTTGGAAATTGTCAATCCAACAACGACTTCACTTTCCCATCCATCATTCAATACTTCTTTCATCACCGCCTCCTTTCATTCCACCAGGACCAGGACCCTCTTTTTACCGACCCGACCACCTGCGCGACACCACATTGTTGTTCGCTTTTCCGCATTTCGCATAACGGCACTTGTTTTCTTCTCGGTACATCCAGCATCGTGTCCGCGAGGCTCGAGGCTGTCGCCTATCCGTCATCTTACCTTGTTTCAGCAGTCACCCTTGTCCTTCATTTCTCGACACTCTATTCCATCCACTCGCTGGCTCTCCTTTTACGATCCGTCGCATCGGTCTTGATACAAGCTGCGACATCATCAATCCAAGCTTGAAGCATCGGCTCCCATCTGTTCGACATCAAGCCATTGTGCAGAACCTACGCATCGATTCTTTGTAGACTACTTGAGGAACCAGGTCCTAGCCGCGACGGCAGAACCAACATCCCGTATATCATTCAACAGCCTTGTGTGTTTGCAGGCGCTTGAGGCGGACCGCGCGCCAGACTCGCCAGTCGTTAGACGTGTAGGGCTAGAAGGGACAGCGTTAGAGATACTAGCTGCTTCATGACCGATTAAGACTGACGGTGTAACTACCCAAGTCTCCCTGTCTCATATCTTGAGCCACCCGGGCCCAAGCCACTGCTGTGAGCTTAACAGGAATCAACGTGCAACTATTGAAGGGGCGCTTGCAGAGCCGCTTGCATCAACATGACAAGACCCGAGATTATTCGTGCCGGTATGCCCCGTTCTCTTCATCTCGCTCACACACACCCCAGTCCCCTAGTCGCAAACTGGCCAGGCCCTGGCTTCTCGTGGCTGCAAGGGCCTCGCGTTTCTTCTCAGACCTACACTCTTCTTGGATGCATACATACCTTATCCATCTTCTCTAGACACTAACTCTCCTATTCCATCCAGACACGATCGACCTCCAAGGCCGCGGCGCGCACTCTACTCAAGCCTACCATAGCTCGACATATAACCACGGACCCCTGGCTCCGCACGAGGCCGAGACCCTTCGTGAAGTTGCGGCAGAGGCGGCTGAGGAATCGATTCATAGCCCCCGAGTCTCTTGGTCCGGAGGCGAGGCTGGTGGCCTCCATCACTACGCACACGATCACGAAACAGGCATTGGCCAGGCCCACGACAACCTACAAAATCAACTGTATAACGGCGGTGGAAACAACATGGCTTCACGCTCGCACCAGGATGCCTTGGCCATTGCGCAGAATGGCGGGCATTCCGACATTGATGATGGGGACCTCGACGGCGATAACGAGATTGATGACGACGATGATGGAATGGACAAGATCTCCAGCTCGCCTTCGATAGAAGACGGTGGGTCCTCCTTTACTCTTCCACCCTTGCCGTCACACAGTTGCGATGGTCTTACCCTCCCACGAGGCTCACCCGAAAGTTCGTTGGCTTCGTCTCCAGTCAGGGACCCGAGGTCTTCTTCTCCATACCTCAACCGTCCTGACTACTTACCTCCTGGTCGTGCGACCCAAGCCATAGGCGAGAGCTCCCCCAGCACCCTTCGTCGCCATCATCATCATGAGGGTAAGTATGGGAACTTCGACCTAACGGATGGTCCGACCCCAGGAGCCGAAGCGTTTTTAGAGGAGGAGATGTGTGTAAGCAACAAAGAGACAACGACCGAGCCACGAGAAGAGGACTAGAACTCCCGCTGGTTGCTTTCGGAATACTCGTCTAGGCTGAATGGCAGCAAATTCAGCGCCGTTGTGTCAACGGGGAATACGTCAGGAGCGGCAGCAATTCGAAGATCAGTGAAAGGTTCAGGGTCGGAAAGCGACAGTCCTAGGTTGACGGTACCATACGAGTCCGACACAGATGATGATGGCGACTTTTCACGCGTTCACGATGAAGACTTCCTCGAATCGGGCTGGGGTGGAGAGTGCTTACAAGATACAGAGGACATCGATTTTGAGTTTGTTTACGCCCTCCACACCTTTGTCGCTACTGTCGAAGGGCAAGCCAACGCGACAAAAGGCGACACCATGGTTTTGCTCGACGACAGCAACAGCTACTGGTGGCTAGTGCGCGTCGTGAAAGACAGCAGCATCGGTATGTCTTCCCTGAGTGGTCAACGAGCTTCGTTTGAAATAGTCTAATCTGATCTGTTTTGTAGGCTACCTGCCCGCCGAACATATCGAGACGCCAACAGAGAGATTGGCACGTTTGAACAAACACCGAAACATAGACGTAGGACCAACCCTCTAGTGTCTCCGCAAACCAGAATCTATGTGCTAACAGTGCCTAGCTATCCGCCACTATGCTTGGGGATCAAGCTGACAAGCCTCGAAACCCCATAATGTCTGCGATGAAACGAACGAAGCGAAAGACCGTCCAGTTCGCTGCTCCTACGTACGTTGATTACTCTGATATAGATTACTCTACGGAAGAAGAAGATCTAGAAGCAGAATATTTCGGTCAGCAGCAACAGACACAGAAAACGCAGCAGTCGAATGTTCAGCAAATAGAACCCGACACGGACCCCGAGGACGAGACAGCAAAGGTTGAACCTCTAAAGCCCAGGCCACTACAAACGAAGGACAACAAAACGGGTGAAGACAGCGCAGGCCGACCTGGAATTCGAAACAGCGAAGAAATCTTCGAGTCGAAACCGAGCGAAGGCCCTAAGAAGTCCAGCGACGGAAATGTCCGGGACTCCTTCTTCAAGGACGATGTTGAAACCAAGAAGATCACCCTTACTCCTAATCTTCTCCGCGACGATACCGCCACGAGGACGTCTAGTGATTCAGTCCAGCTGAAGCAGCGTCCAAGCTTGGATAAGCTCGAGAAAGACAGCCCGACCAGCAAAGATGACAAGAAAAGGAAGGAGAAGGAGAACTCAAAGAAGCCTAGTGCAATTCGAAGTTTCTTCTCCCGAAAAGACAAGAGGAAAGGACAGGAAGATGATGAGACCCACGGAAAGTCGTCCCAGGATGCCGACGGCCACGAAAGGGAACATGAAGAGGACGAGCAGAATATTCTTTCATCGCCGGAGAGAGCACCAGCCCCGCAACGAAATCCAAGCAAGTTGCAAAAGTCACAACCCACCAATGCGAAGCCCATTGCTGGAATACTCAAGGATACCAGTATGGATACGGCAAATTACATGTCTGCTGGAAGGATCAACAACGTCTCAAACACTCCTCCTTCTACAATGCGCCTGGTAGAACCGGAACCGAATGATATCACCGAGGGAGACCCGCAGGAGCAAAGGGGGAAGAGGGAACAGTCGCCAGAAACTTCCAGGAAGCAGGAGACCCTGGGTCAATCTCGGGATGCCGGGGCTCAGCAAATCACTCAGGCTCAACACCGCTCAGAGATGGATTTCGATTCCGATGAAGATGACACCACGGGTTCTACACAACAGCCACCAGCAACGGCCCAAGAACCCCAGAGGCAGCAAGAGCGGTCTGCACCAACTTCTCGCAACCCGTTCGCTACCGCACAGCCTGCGGCTTCTAGTGTGGCGCCGTCACATCAGCAGCACGCTGAGCGCTTGTCCGAGTCTCCTGTACATGTTTCACCTATCCAAGCCGATCACCGGACTTCGCCAACACCTCCTCTAATGGCCGACTCATCCAGCCAAGAGGATCGATCCTCACCGAGACTTACGCCGTCACCGGAATTGCTTGAGCATGAAGATGATGGAGCGGATGATAAGGACATTGCTCCTCCTTCACCAGTTTCGGCTAGTACGCCCACCTGGAATGATGCTAGTCTTCGTGCCTTCTTCGACTCGGGATCTGAGATTCGGGATATGCTTGTTGTGGTCTATGACAAGTCGGATGTTGAACCTGTTGGGCCAGATCACCCAATTGCCGGCTCCTTGTTCAAAGAGCAGAATGCAAAGTTGGCGGAAATCACGACGGTAAGTTTACATGTTCACCTGACCCTGTTCAAGAGTGTGCCGTTTCTAATGTGACATTCATACAGCAACTTGACAATATGCTCGGTGACTGGCTGGCTCGCAAGCAGAGGTTGAGGGGCGCTGTTTGAACGTCTCATCCTGTTCTTGTTATTGTTCCTTAAAGGCCCCGGCGAAGGCTGTCCTGCCTACCTTGAGCGTGACTGGAGAGGGATTCATGCTTTTACGACTCTGTATGCTCGATTCTTTCGCTTCCCTTTTTCTCCCTTTCCTTCTTTGTCATGTTGTCTATTTTCTTTCCACTTATAAACGGTGGGATTTTGAAATTGCTAAGTTTGTTCGGCCAGGCGTCTGAGAGACGGCGTCAGATAAGGGTTGATGGGTACGTCAGGTGGATATCACCTGTGTTCGATTAAAAGAAATGGGCAAACATCTTGCAACAAGTGCCCCAACCGGAAAAGAGTGTCAAGCTCGGCGGGAGTTCAGAGGATCTGCGATTCCTTATATACCTTTCTCAGTATCATTATTACCATCAAAGTCATAACTGACACGATTTCCTTTGTTTTGTACACCTTCTCTTCCTCACTCTTCTTCTTTTGGCGATGGTTTAAGATGTTGTTGGATGGATGAAGCGCTCGTCATGCGTGATGGAGGTGAAAAGTAAACTTTGGCGGTGGCTCATGAAGCGGGATTCTTCATGAAATTCACAGCCTACATGACCAAGCCTTGGTGCTTTTGTATCTAATCCAAGTGATATACCCCCCCTAGGTAGTTGAAGATTCCAAATGGCTAATGGTAATGCTCACAGTTCAATAGCCCCTCGTGAGTGCATAGCAGGACATGCTCCTCGAGGTCCCAATGCTMTTTCTGTTCTTTCTGTTAATTGGACTTCTAGTGTCAGAAGTTGTGGCACAATCCCGCCGAGTCGAGACCGAAGCCCCTTCCGTCTCGTCTGCTTGCACCTTCCGTTCGCGTTTTTTTTCCTGTTTCCTTCGTCCCTTTCCCTCCTCCGCTGCTTCCCATCTCCTTTCAAATTCTTGGTCCCCTTGAAACACATGCCGTCATACGAATTCGTCAAACGTTCAGCAAATCTTCGTCGGTTTGTTCGAATCGTTCGCCTTTCCCATCCGTCTTCTCATCACCTGCCCGTTCTCTCCAAGGTTTTGATCCCTATCCCGCGTATGACCTCGCCGCATTGGCCTCACAATCACATCAGCTGAGTCGACAGGCTTGTTCACGTTGAATTCCTTTTACCAACACACTGGACGGTGTAAGGCTGCCGGTTATTCTTCCTGCTCGAGTCTCGGATCCTGCGGCCACACACCACTCGGTGACGACTTTCTCTCTTAGGGACATTGCCTGAAGGAGGTCAGGAACGAAAGGGAAGAACGTCCAAACAGGTGAGTGATCCTTTCAGGTTCTCTTGTGTAGCTATGGTTGGACCGGGAGCAACTACTCGAGAGTGCTAACACAATGCCAAAAAGTAGCCAGGAATTGAACGCGCCACTCACACCCCATTCGACTTCTGCATCACCCAGCCCTCAGATTCTGCCACAACCGAGTCTTTTGTCGCCCTATAATCCCTAGTTGAAGAAGAACGCTGACGAATTGGCAATCACAATTACCTGGACGCGAAGCTTGAACTCGTCCATTGACCGTTACCCTCTACCGGTTCATCCACAAATCAATCACACATCAACCGCCTCGATAGTATCATCACAGAACACAGTCACCAATGGCAAATCCACGAGCTGCTAAGCCTCTGCAGTGGCTTGCCCTGCTCTTCATGATCCTGACGGCCTCTGCGGCTATAACGCTTGACGACATCCAACCCATTACCTCCCTGTCAATCTCTCGCAACTGCCTTCTCACCTACAGAATACCACTTCAAGGCTGCGACTCGGATGACTTTAATGGAAACAAGTGCTCTAGGAGCTGTGCGCAGGGTGTTCTCCGCATTGAGGATCTCCTCCAACTCTCTTGCCCTGACGACACCGCCCCGGCAAACTCGCTTCTTGCAATGGCATTGGGAGACCAGCTGCTCGACTTCTTGTGCCCGGACGAGCCTCAGATCATACCCACTTCTTTCACCTCCGAGGGTACAACATTGACACTCTCCTCTGTTCAGCCAGAGATGACGACTACAGCGAAGGCTTGGTCAACAGTTACCATGAGCACCTCGACAAAGGAAACGTCTGTCGATTCGACGACATCGGAAATTCCTGTACCCTCAGAGGGTGGAAAGGCGCCCAATGTCCCTGAGCCGACCATTACCTCACAGTCAGAGTCCGTTTCTACGACCACACCACACTCAACAACCACAGAGTCACCCCTTCATACAACAAGTGACGCCGTGACCGGTACAACTACAAGCTCAGTCCAGACCATTGTCGGAAACCGTCCTATAAGGGGCGGCGGCGGAAGTCCTTTTGACCTTCCTGCTTGTGTTAGAAGTGGTCAGCAAAGGCTCTCCATTTCGGCATTTGAGATCTCCTTCAGCACTCTGGTCCTTGGAGGGTTGTATCTATTGTTGTAGATGAGTGTCTAGGGTTATAGGAATGTGTATCATTTCAGAGTTGAGTTGAGGATGGGAAGCATTAGGTGTTATCTGCAATGGTAATAATGTGTAATGTTGACCACGTTGTGTACACTTTACGGCTATGGGATATGAACGGAATGTACCAAATACCACGTGGACCATAGTAATAAGGAGAAGATAATCTTTCCACTCTACGCTTTGAAGGATGAAGAACGTATCAGTTGGAGGAAGGCCTCGAAAAGTACACAACGCCCTTTACACCTGATGGGGATTCTGGGGTGACCGCACAACACAACGTAAGGATTTGAAGGAGTTGAGTGGAAATAGACGGTGGTTGTTGTGAGTCAATGTGCTTGTCTTTTGAACTACGACTTTAGTAGCCTAGTCAAAGGTGTTATTCGATATGCTCTGAACCAGAAGGATACAGACCCATCCCCTCAACATCAAATAAACAAATACAACCAGAATACTCCTCCAACGCCCCCAATGACCCGTAATACCTTTTACACCACCATCCCCCGTAAAATTAGACAAACATACCCAGTACACTTCATCACATTATAACAATCACGACCTCTTAGCCCCAACACCCATCTCTTCCCCCCCAAACTCCTCCCACTCATCCAACCCCGACCAACCCCCTCCTCCCCCAGCAGAACTATACGTCCCAGCACCCATCTTCCTCCCCACCCAGATCCCCAGCGCCGTCAACCCACTCGCGATCGTGAACCAAATCTCAAACCACCCCTCAACAAACCCAGGCTCTAACGCGCTCTCCAGCGCATCGCCCACACTCCTCCCCACCTCCCTTGGCAAATTACTCCGCAACAGCAGCGCCGAGCTGATCACGTACGTGGCCGCGATCTGGGCCGTCAGCAGGGCCAGGTTCGCCTGCGCCTGGTACAGCAGACCTGGCATCCACTTGGCGAAGATGCGGAAGGTGACGATGACCGAGTTGGCGGATCCTAACAAGATGACACCTGACAAAAAAAAAGAGATTTGGCGCGCCCAGGTGACTTGGTCGAGTTTGGGGTCCCAGTGCTTGGCGAGGAGGGAGAGGAAGCGGTTTATGGGGTCGGTGGAGGAGAATGTGCTTCCTGAGGAATTAGAAGTGGGAGAGGAAGAAGAAAAGAAGAGGAGGGTGAGGAAGGAGTTGTTCCGCCGGAGGGTGGTCAGAGTTGTGGCTAGCACGCGGTAGATGCAGTAGAGGCTGAAGATGTAGGAGGGTAGTGACAAAAGACGGCCGAGAGGGGTGCCGTCGCGGGCGTGGGCGGCTTGCCGCGAGCGCAGGATGGAGAGCGAGGAGGAGAGGTTGGATTCCATTGTTTCGAGCCCGGAGATTTCCATTTGAAGGGACTTGATCTCGGCTGCTTCTGCTGATGAGCCGGTGGCTATGCCCTTGAGAGAGCCGAGCATTTTGACGACTAGAGTACTGCTGCCGTTGCCGTTGCCCATAGTGTTGTGGCTGGAAGCTTCGGCCCGCCGGGCTAGTTTGTCCTGGAGAGAGCGCAGACGGTGTCGCTTGGTGGCTAGCATCTCGCTCGTCGCGTTCAGCCCAGCTTGCTTACGCGCAATATCCGTGTCGTTAATTGGCTTTTTGCGGAAGGCCCGGTTGTCAGCGAAGGTGTGCCAGGGGCTCGAGACGCTGGCGAAGCCAGAGAGCAAAGCCATGAGCAGGATGCCGATCACGCCGATGCGCTCCAGGCACGCGCGGGCGAGCCTACCGCCCACGAGAACGTCGCCTACCGACTCGGCTTTGGCCTCGGCCCGGCCGATGGTCAGCGCGGTGCTGTCGAACCCGGCCCCGTCGCTGCTGGCTATCCCCCACAGGTACTCGGTCCCGTCGGGACGGGGAACCGCCTTACCTAGAGACCAGAAAACGAAGAGCCAGGCGCCGAAGCCGAGGAGTTGCAGAGTCCAGGCGATACGTGGTACGCGCCCCTTGGGTGTGCGCTGGAAGGTTGCCAGGCTGGACACGACAGATTGGAGCTCGAGGAACGGTATGAGGACCACGAGCATGAAGAGGAGTGTCGGCACCGTGAACCGCAGGGCGACGGCGCGGGCGTGGGCACTGACGAGGTCCGAGATCTCGGCCAGGATGAGCTCTCCGAGCACGGCTGCCAGGCCTATGGTAGCGGAGAATGTCATGGCGGCTACTCGGCGGCGCATCGATCGGGCCCCGCGCTCGGCGTGCGCTTGTTGGAGGCTCGGAGGTGCTGACGGGGGCAGGTAGTGGCCTTCGCCATCGTCGCGGTCGTCTTGTACGCGGGAGAGCTTCGGGAATACCTTGCCGGCGACTACCGAGCTGACAATGGCAAAGGTAGCGATGAATGGCGAAAGGGAGAATAGGGTGCCGATGGGCGAGGCCGGAATGGGCGCTCCGCAGGAGTCGACGCCGCAGGACATTGGAACTGCGATCGGTATGTGTAGATGGTGATGTTGGGATGGTAAACTTCGATATGTAACCGGGCGCTTGTCGTAAACTCCCTCTCGTTATCTTCCTCCTCTCCTTTGCCCGTCAGGCGGTTTATCGATCGTCTTTATGAGAAAGTAGCCGTAGTCGCAAAGCGGATCCAGAGGTCGATGCCAGGCTCGGTCGGCATCGTGTGTTTGTGTGTTTCAGTTTGTTTTGCAATTTAGTCGTCGAGGTCCAGGCCGGAGTTGAATAGGTGTTTTATCGGCCCCTCGAGTCTCGCTACTCGTCGGGAGGTTTGGGATAAGCAATTGCCTCAGCTGTGTTGAGGTTGGTCGATAGGTCAACGGTCTACGCAACTGTGCATGGTGAGGTGGTTTGCGTGACGTTTAAAAAGGGATCCATAGATGACGAATTACCTACAGAAAGGTACATGCGCTAAAACGCAGCCAGGCACCACCCCAGTTTTCCCCGGCTTCAAAATGAGACAGCGGGGTGCACTCCCTCGTCCATGACAAAATTGATAAGACCTTTGGCCGTAGCCTTGGCGGGCGATTAGCCAATTGGGTAAGCGAGCGGTCGTAAGAATAAACTGAATACGGACAGTCCAATACCGCTCATTATAACTACGAAAGGCCGTTGTAAAATTGTAATAGGGATTAAAATAATTCGAAAACACATCAGCTAAAATCCCTTAAGGATATTTCTATCTAGGAACTACGTAGAACTAGGTTCAAAGATATAATAAAGACGCTTGGATGCGTAATAAGAGTGTACCTAAGGTCTAATATACTGTGCTAACCGTAACGTGTTCGGTTTATTCTTACGACTATTCGGTAAGCTAATTGGGTCTCAACAATTTTGTCAGGGACGAGACCCCCTATTTGCGGTTCTTCACGCCTGCAAAAGGCACCGCTTACAGCTTGTATCTTTCCCCACACCCCCACCGTTGAACGGCAATTGGAGTCTCCCCACGAGAACTTAGAGTGCCCCCACATCAAAGATCAGATCTCATTTTCCATAACATTGGATTCCCGTTTTCCAAGTTTCATGTTGGAGATCATCACGGTCAAAGAGTAAGAGGTTTCTTTACACGGAAGGGAACAAGTGGTGAATATTGTGTGGAGATTTATTTTAGCTAAGCTGATGATTACTCGGCAAAAGCTCTGTGGCCTATGCCCATTAGAACTACTGCGATTCCAAAGACACCTTGTTCCAGGTCCAAACCAATAGCAGGTCGAGAGTTCGACACTGTCGTTTTCCTTATACTCCCGCTCCATGCAGTCTAGGAACACATCTCTGACTCTCACTGGTCCGGTATAGCAAAGTGGACCGCTTCATATGCTCACTGTTGTTACAAACGTCCGTGGAAGGGGCCGCCTGAGCACCTTCAGTGCCTCTGATAACGATACTGGCTGATTTATGCTGAATGCCTGACAGGCGCCGAAAAAATACCGTGGTCAAAATCCAGCACCGCTGCAAACTGGGTTGGTATCATGGGAACATGGCCCCCTGTTTGTATCTCAGTTACCCTCCGTAGCTTCCTTCACAGTTCGAAAGACCCGTCCTCATTGTTTGGTCTTGTCGCTTGTTCGCCCCTGGGTATCGTCCTCCTCATCCTCGTCGTCCGAATCCCCTGATTTCCCTGACTGCCCTGACTTGAGCAGGGCAGCGGCTTCTCCTACTTCCATAGCGTGGAGTCGCTTCTTCTGTTCTCTTTCAAGTGCCAATTTCTTCCGTCCATCTGCAGCTAGAAGTTGGTCGCCCGAAACCGCCTCAATCTCGTACTCATCTTCCTCCTCGCCCGTATCTTCGTCGCCACTTTCGTTCGCTTGCGCCGTCCGTGACGGAGAAACGAAGGTCGTCCCGGCTGCTGTGGGAGAAGGAGCGGAGGGCGGAGATGTTCGTCGGTAGCGAGGCTTGTTAGGCTCGTACGGTTTGATGGTGGGATCGAACGCTGCTGGTAACCCAATCGCGGCAGCCACTCGGTGTGCCTCCTCGTCCGGAGAAATATTCTTTTCCATCTCGTAAAGACTGCTTGCGTCACTGTCGGCTTCGTGTTTTCCGTCGTTGTACGCCAGCATGGCAGCATAGCTCTGTCGGTTCGGATCGTGGGTACGTTTCTCCTTCTTCTTGAGTCGCTTGTCATCTGGTCGAACAACGACCACGGGGACAGGGCTGTACTGGAGGCAGTATTTTGAGAAGGAGTTGCGCGTGTTCATCAGGCCCTGGATTCCGCCAAGAGACCTGCCCTTTGTGCCGACAACGAGCATCGAGGGCTGGTGGAGATGAAGCTACATTTATGCTCGTCTGTCAGTAAAAGAAAGACGGGCCGGGCCAGTGGTCTGAAAGAAGACGTACCAATTTCTGGAAAGTAGAATGCAGTTTTCCAACGGCCCACTCGAGAATAATGCTGATAGCCCTATTCTGCTCGTTCTTGGATTGAATGGTTTGCAACAGCTTCCTGGCTTCCTCCTGGTAGGATTTCTCCCCTGGGCGGATTGGATTTTCAATGACGCGCACACATACTACCTGGTCTCCATCATCGACCATGTTGTTTAGCAGCCAGACCAGCGCATAATCGGAATAGGCATGCTCGTCCACGCCCACCATAAAGGTACGAGACCTTCGAGATGGCTGGTACCCCTGATGTTTAACATGGAGTGTGAAGGAGGACGTGTTGTTCTTGGTCGAATCGCCAGCGGGTAGGTTGTCAAAACCAACGTGTTGTCGGAACCTGGGGGCCGAATTGGAATTTTTTGTTAGCGACGACATGACACCAAAAGTGATGGTGACTCTGCAGGTGGCAAGCTGAAGTGTAAAGGGATGGAATGTCGCAAGTGGAATTAGAAGCAAATTGTGCGTGATGGCCTCAAAAGAGGCAGAGAAGAAGTAACGACTGCAGATGGGTAATGTAGTAGCAGATTGGCCATGTGCTGGGACAAATCCTGAACTTGTCGGAAGTTCAAAAGATCAAAAAAATGATGCCGGGAGCAATGCGTGAATGATCGAAAGGGGAAGCAGAGCATCATGACGAGATGCGCATGTGGATGTGCAGATGTGAAGGGTCTCGCCCCATCGCCCGGCCCAGACGGGAGTTCCCCAAAGAGGCCAGAGGAGGGGTCAGGAGGGAGCCCCCTTGGCCGCCCTTGGCACCGTAGAGGTGCTGGAAACGGTAACCTCGACCGGCGCCCGAGCAGAGCCCAGTGGGGTAGCGGGGTGCAAGCTAAGCGGACCGCTGGCGAATGGGGTCTTCTGATGAAGGGATGAGGCCAGAACGACGCCGGGCCTGAGCCTGAGCTTTTTTGGCGTGATGCGGGTCCAGTTCCCGCGAGAGAACGGACTCGATGGAGGCTCATCAGCCAGTGCACTGCTCAGTTGTCTGGGCTGTTGATGTAATCCCGCACTGCGCTCTCCAATGGCACCACAATCGTCATGATTCGAGGTCTGTTTCCCCCCCACGCAAACAAGACGACGATCCCCAATGCGGCGCAACATGTCGACTGCATGAGACTGCACCTGTCGGGCTCGTTTTGTTGCGCTTGTGACATAATCCAATGCTGCCACGACAAATGACTCTTTGCGAAGCACAGCAACTGGGGCGCCGATTGACCATCGTTGAAAGGGGAGATGGCCATGACAGGGTCCGCGAGATGGGGGAGGCCATGGGGCAAGCTTTTCCGGCGACGGACCGTGGGAGAAGAGTTTAAAATCACGCCAGAGATGGAGAACGATTCAAGCACAGGCTATCCCCGTTAGAAAAAGGCACCACTGGGGCCGCACATCGAACGGGTTTGGGCGGGGCGGGTGATACAGATGGATATATATGGTGCGGATTTGGGCGTGGGAAACGTCGGAAACCAAACAACTTTCCGAGAAAGAACTTACCTCACGGGGGAAGGTGATGACGCTCGAAGCCGTCTGTTGTCGGTCTTTCGGGGCTTGCCTTGCGGCAGTGCGGGATGGCGCGGAGCCTGGAAGGATATGGATACGGTGGAGGATTTTCTAGATCCGACAGGAGGGCGGTCGCTGCTGCTTCCGCCGCTCTGTGACGTCCGCCGAGACTCATCCTGAAAGCTATCGGCCAGGGAAAGAGGGGAGACGATGCTGACGCGCCTCGAGGCGCTGGTTCCGCTGGTAGGAGAAGTGGTTGCTGCTCGGTAATCGACCGCGGGGGTTTGGTTTGCGGAGTCGCTGGAATGGGCCTTTGGTTGCGGCGAGAAATAGTCCTTGGGCTTCGAAGAGTTCTGGGTCCTAGGTGACACATCCGAGTCGGGGCTCTTCACGGCCGAGGGCGAGGATATCAGCTCCACCATGTCGGGAAGGCTCTTTGCCATCGCGTTAATGGTGCTTGTTGGGGGCACGATGATGGGTTAAGGGATAACGAGTCCAAAGCCTATTATCCGGGCGACTAATCGGCCTCGACGGGAGGCCAGCAAGGGTTATCTGGCTTCAACCAGCATCAGAGGTGGATTAGGGATCGCGAGATGCTCGGGAGAAGCTGGCGTGAAGGGTCCGTTCACGCAGCTTCCAGGCGATAGGGGTCGGAAACAACGCCGCCAGCGTGGGGTTTAGCGAGTATATACGGCCGGGTCGTGAACAAGGGAGGGGTGCTGAAAGGGTGGGATTTGAGGAAACCCGCAAGTGCTGGAGGTGATGACGATGATGTTTGCCTGGACTGGGTGGCGCGCGGATAGTTGGCAAGGCTGAAGGCTGTTTGCTATAAAAATGTGAAGAGTCGTCGCGGCAGGAGGAGATGAGTCGAAGTGTCCACGTCCAGGTGGGTTATCGGGAGGAGGAGGTCCTGATATCGGATGGAATCTCCCGTCGCCTGATTTTAGGTATGGAATGCGCAGGGGTAGGTAGTACGAGCAGACCAGCTCTGCCCGTAATGAGGTATGCGGTAAGGTAGATTGCGGCTATCTTGATAGTAAAGATAGCTCCCTGGATGTCGAGGTGATTCGAGGTAGAGGTGAAAGACGGGACGAAGGCGGGATGGGAGATGGAAGGTGCCAGTGCCGGCCGGGGGGTGTAGGTGTAGAAGTAGGTAGATGTAGAGGTAGGTATGTGTGTGAGTGCGTGCGTGTATGTGTGTATGTGAGTGTGTGTGTTAGGTACCGTGTGAGCGTGTCTGGCTATAGCGTCATCCGTCGAATCCAAGCTTTCAAGGGAACCGAGGGCTCTGCATTCCGCTGCTTGGCGTTGCTCTGTTGCTGGCCCGAGACTGTGGCAGAGACGGATTCAGAAACCAACACACGTCAGGCTACCTCTCTCTATGCAAAATGCCCCTGGGAGAAAACCTGGAACGGAAGCGTGCCTTTGGGCGAGACAAGCCCCGAGCGTGGTTGGCAACACCAGTGATTTAAATATCACCGGCTGGAGTCGACAGCATCCCCAGTGGCCCAGGCTCCTTGTGACTAAAGCGACTGGAGTCCCGTCCGTTCGGCTGTCTCATGCTTCGATTTTTCTCCTTTTGTCTTGGCGACCCTTTGGAGTGGGCTTTGGTGGGTAAAGTCTGGCAGGTACCGTCCACTCTGCAAGGGAACGAGCCGGCGGCGGACACTGACCGAATGACGGATCCTCTGCTTTGTCGGACTGGAGCAAACTGTGGATGGACTGCCCGTGGACTGTTGACTGGTGACAGCTACCAAACGTAGGGCCGCCTCTGCTGCCTGCCAAGTGCCTACAGCTTCCTACGGGCTACGGCCGGTCCTACGCTACTCCTACTACCGAATAGCTCCCTTTTTTAGTCGGTCTGCACCAAATTGCTTCCTTTCCCGCGCCTCGTGCTCGGTATTGAGCAGTACGATTGCAACCTCCCCACTGCCCTATCAAGCTAACGATTTCTGGAATTTCTAGTCCGTCTTTTCTCCTTTCCGCCAGTGGTCTCGATGTCGGGTGTTGACTTGCTTCGATTGCCGACCATTGTTGCGGAGAGATTCACTTACAAAAGATCTCTTTTCCCCAGATCTCACGGTCCAGACATACGACTTTTTTCTTACTCCTCCCCCTGTTCGCTCTGCCGTCCGGGGAATGTCTTAACGACGACGTCGGCTCACACACAGAGCACGCGAGACACGACAGGCCAAGCTTTCTCTGTGATCCAAGAAACTAGTGCTTGGCAWTGCCAASCACGGCATGAACCTGTGATAGCCCGCCTCGCCTTGGTGTTACCGGTGACCTCAAGATGGGTGGCCGTCTTACGGTCGAGGGAAGGTTTAGGTATTCACCTCGCCCAGGGCCCCAGACTATCGACCCTCCTCCGGCAGRCGCCTAGGCTACAGGGTCACWRAATGCGCATGGAACATGAGTTGGGTTGTATTCCGACTGAACACCCMTTCRCCAACAGYAACAGAGACACTTTCCCAAGGACCGTGACACACGGTACTCTTGCCCTTCTACACTACAAGCAGATTTTCTCGCTCCTCCATCACCCATTGAAGGTCGTTCAGGCCCAAGATGAGATCGTCAACCTCGCAAAGAAAAACCCTGGCACGGCCCTTGAGAACCCGTACAAAAGGGGCAACGACGAGGTTTCGGCACCTGTCCGCCAAGTCGCTAATCAGTGGGGTATTGCTGCCCGTCCTGCCCGTCCTGCTGTAAGCTGAGAGCGGTCAACCGCAGCAATGCACCGTATTGGCTTTATAGGGAGCCTTGGTTGCCYGGGGAAGCCCTGTCAATGGAGTGATTGGAGGACCTGGAACCTGGAACGACGCTTTGAGATGCTGAAGGAATGTCACGGAAGGATGTGCCCGATGGAAGATGGGAGGAGGATTGTCCAGTGAAGATTGTCAAAGATGGCCGCTGCCGCAATCCTACCAAGTGTTGCAGATCAAGAGGTGAGTCCTGCATTGAATGTTACATTTTTAGTTGAACTACGTCTCATTCCGAGGAGGAAAGGAAGTATTCAATATAGAGGGAAGTAGGATGATGACGGTGGTACAAAGACCTATCTACACACCGTCGAAGATCCACATCACATGCAGATAGAGACACCACGGACAGTTGGCTTGGCTATCGATATGTTACACGATACATGCCTGGACGTTTCCTACCGCTACAAGATTAAGATCACAGAAGAAAGTCCAACCACACACTCAATAGACTCCTCATATGTAAAGAAATCGATTACTCACTCGTCCGAGTACTCACATTAAGCCTATCCCATAAGAAGAGACCCATACATAGGGCAACACCATCAACAGCCCCAAAGAGGTCCTACACAAAGACTTCGTGCATGCTTAGTCTTCCTCGCTTTCCATATTTCGTTGTCACCATGAGCTTGTGTCACCATAACTACTGAGCAAGAAATGTGCCACCGAGTAACATCTCCAAGCCGACWWGTCGGCTCGGCAGACAATGATATATCACATACATACACCTAGAGGTAGAGTACCAAGAATGCCTACACTCCTGCTCTTGAAGTTCTTGACTGCCTGGGTACATTCATGTAAAAATTGGCCAGAACAGCGAACATCTACGATAGGTAGGCAACTAGATATGAAAGGTCACGAAAAACCAGTCTTTCCCAGCTTTTCTTTGTCACAAGATTAAATATCCGCTATCACTACGGAAGAAAGTCGACCTACACCATTCATCTACCTTCGTATACTCCAACGTTGACCTCTTCTTCGTCTTCATCATCGTAAAATTTTCCAGAAGTCGGACCGAGAGTTGTGATCCAGTATCCACCTCGTCTTCATTAAAGTCGAACGGAGAGGCTCCGGGAGGCCTCCCGTCGTTCAAAACGCAAGCCAAGCATCCATGGATATGTGCTGTAATGTACGATGGACGGTTAAGGGTGTCGTCGGAGGCTGTCAAGTTGCGTTAGCTTGGGCTCGGCAACTGGGTCAGTGGGTGTGTCATCGGGTTTTGCGGCCTTGGCGATATCTTTTTCCTACGTCTTGTCAAATGGTGCCGTGGTTTCCGTCTTGGATATGCAGATACTATCGATCTCAGCCCTGCTGTTAATGTCGTATTACTTGGCTGTCTTCTTGTTCTTGGTCTTGTCTCGGCCATGGAAAGAGCCTCTTGATCCCTCAACCATGGACTCTACTCGGAGGCCTCCGGCACTGGACAAACGAACGTTTTTCTCCTCCGGATGTTTCAATCCAACGTTAGATGTAAGAAGGTAAGGTTACAACTGATCGAACGGACCCTCTCTTGGTCTTTTGTAGCTAAGGTACCTCTCTAGATGGTATAGAAAACAGCCATGAACAACTTTCGCGCTGGCAAAATAACAAGTGAACCCTTTCTAAATATCGCTTTGTTTTTCCTACCCCATTGTGTTAACGTACGTACCAACTGGTAGTGTAGTAAAGTACGCATTTCCAAACTGCGTATCAACACCCCCAATAGACCGATGTGGGTGCAACAAGAGGAGCTAACCTACGCGGCGTGCCAGCCGCGGCGGTGATTGCGGTATCTATGCGGTTCCATCTTTGACTCTCCACAGGCACTAACCGAGGAGATAGAGCCTGGTTCGATGTTAGGGGAAATACCGTCTTGAGTTTCGGCAGGACTGGTATCCTTTCCTGAGGCCAGGTCCCAGCACAGCACCCTCCCATTTCCATGGGCAGTTCCTGATCCTCTCCTCTTGTTGCCAGATGGATTGCTTTTGTGTTTGCCGACCTCCCACCCTCCCTGAGATTCTCCTTGGAATAGACCAATCCCATTGACGCCTAATGCAAATGCTGCTGACAAAGACCTGCGTAGCCCTTGATACTCCCGCCAATTACAAAAATGACAAAGACGATGAGAAAGAGACGAATCTCCGCCCCAGCAGCGCATTCCCGTCCCAGCAGCGCTTAGAAACCCATTCAAGCATAGGTGCGCGAAAGGTTGCGGAGGTACCAGTCAACCAACTTACGGCCGACCTTGGCCTCGGAGATGTGGATGAGGTCCTGGAAAATACTGTTAGCACTGAAGTCACACTTGCCAGTCTCCGACACGGTTTTCACCGCGCCAGCACGGGGATTACTTACACCCTGGAGAGCATAGTCAAGATCGCTGACGTTGACAAGCTCACCCTCCAGAAGGCCACCGTCGGTCCAGCGCAGCTGCTTGGTGCGCTGCTTGTTGACCATGAGCCAGCCACGGAGCTCCTCAGGCTTGACCTCGAGGAAACCGGCGAGCTTCTTGAGGTCCATGGTGGTGTAGAGGCGGAGGTAAGACTTGATGGTGGGGTTGAACATGTTGGTCTTGACCTCGTCCATGAAGACGGAAAGGTGGTGCTCGATGGGGTCGATGTTGGCCTCGGGCTCGTCGAAGTTGGGGGGGACGGGGGAGATGAACTTGGGGCAGGCGGTGCGGAAGAGTTCCTCGTAGATGGGGAGGGCCTCGGGGCCACCGCGCTGGAGCTTGAGGAGCTGGTCGCCGTACTTCTCGCGGAGGGCGGTGTGGATGGTGTCATCCAGACGGGTGGGCTGGAAGGCAACGCAGATGGCGATGAGGGCGTACATCTGGTCGTTCTTCTTGGTGATGGAGTCGTACTGGGCGTTCTTCTGGAAGTTCTTGGTGCGGGAAACGTAGACCAGGATGTGGCTGAACATGCGGATGGCATCGGCGTAGCGGCGCATCATCATGTAGGAGAAACCGACATAGTAGTAGGTGGTGAAGTGGGCAGCCATGACGCGGGCGAACATGGCCTTCTTGTTGAGCTCGATGTCGTCGAGGGTCTTGAGGGCGAGGCTGAAGTCACCGAGAAGAGTGTGGACGCGGAGCAGACCGATGATGGAGAAGTAGCCAAGCATCTTGTAAAGGTTCTTGGAACCATACTCGCCGGCGACGGCCGCGGGATCCTCGTTGCGCTTCATGGCGGCCAACTGCTCGGTGATCTGCGACTTCTGGATCAGGGAGTAGAGGACGTTGAGGACGCTGTAGCAGCCCCAGGTGTTGGGGTTCTCGCGGAGCATGGTGATCTCCTCCTCATTGTTACCTTGGCGGGCGATACGAGCTCTGTACGAAGAGAACGAATTGAACTGGTAGATGAACTCATCGATGACATCCCAAGCCCAGTAGTACTAGTAAGAGGAAGAACATGTGTCAGCACATGGAGATACCATGAAACCACGAAACCATGACCCGAGGGTATCAATTATCATGACGCAAGCGGAGGAAGACTAACGGAGGGGGGCTCGAGGTCGACGGGGCCCTCGGAGTTCAAGATGAAGTGGAACAAGCTGCAGTAGGAGTCGTAGCTCGAGAACTTGACCTCAAGACCGGCAGAGTAGTCAAGGGGCTGGGCGGCAGCGGCGAGGCGCGACTGGATGTCGTCGGTCTGGGCGGCGAGGGAGAGCTGGGTGGACTCGGCATCGTCCTCCTCATACTGGACCTGCTCCTTGTAGTCGTTGACGAGGGCCTCCTCCTCGACGTCCGAATCGGGGTCGATGGCGCGGGCGGGCGCTTGCGCTTGCTGGAAGGCGCTCATGATGGGCTATAATGGAAGAGAGGAGGACTCGGGAAAGGATAATCCGACGTCGCGTCCGGGTCGAGAAGAGATCACTACGGGGTCGGGGGTCCGGAGTGGTGGTGGTGTGGGTGAGGTCGGTGGTGTCTCTGTGGTCGCGAAGAGTGGCCCGAAGCGAATCGACAGGACTTTGCTTGGCGGGGCTCAATTTTTTGCAGTGTGGCCCGCCGTGGGCTTCTTTCACCCAGTTTGCTAGCATTGTGAGGGGCGGGGCCCGCGCTAGGTCGCTTCCATATCCGTTGGGAATTTTGATGGAAAAGCGGAGTGTATGCAGTTTTAGGGTTTGGCCTGCTACTGTCTGACCGACAAAGAAGCGCCAAGCATATGCCTATATCGATAGCTTGCTCGATTTGAACGATTGAAGTCCGAATGTAAGGATAGCTAATTCAACTATCAAGCTCACAATGGAATAGCAGGTCAGACAGGTGGCAGGCAGTGAGGGGCAACTGGAAGCAGTCCATCAAGGTTGATGTCCAATCCGATGCCATTCAATCACTGCACTTTCAGTTTGCATTCAGAATGAATCATCCAAAGTCAACTTTTAAAATCAAGCATTGTCGGCGTGAAGAAGCGTATCCGTGTACTTCTCAACTTCCTCCCATGCTGAAGGACTACGGACATGAGTTAAGCGTAGCTTCAAACCTTGCTGAAAATATATATGGCTTTTTCTTAATAAAAGTGCATCTTGGCTCAGGTTCTCTCCCAGGTTGTCCGGCTCCAGCTTTTCTTCCCTTGACTTCTTTAAAAAGTTGCCCCGCCAAAAAGTTGCTTAATCAACTTTCGAAACGCCTCCGTCTCTTTGCCCATACCCATATTAATCAGCGATAACTTCAACCACCTCTATCAGACTCACTCAATAAAACCACAACACCTAAACCGCTGACTGCACTTCACGGCAGGCCCGACACCAAAAAGAAATACCATCCACCCGAAAGAAGTTTATCGACTGTGAATTATCATCATGCCTGTCGTCCAGCCAGAAAAGCTGGCCAAGCTCCAGCAAAATGCTGACGACGTGAGGAATGTAAGTTGAGCTGCATGTGATATGTATCCTATGTAAAATCCAGCAAGACTTCGAGGACATCAAGCTAACCAAATAATATACAGATTTGTATCCTGGCCCACGTTGTAAGTAGTCCTTTTACCCAGACAACAAATCTGGCGTCCGTGTTTCTGTCGTTGCAAAGACTTACACTTCATCTTCTAGGACCATGGAAAAACATCACTCACAGATGCCCTTCTCGCCACCAATGGCATCATCTCGCCAAAACTCGCCGGCAAGATTCGCTATCTCGATTCCCGACCAGATGAACAGCAAAGAGGCATCACCATGGAGTCTTCGGCCATCTCACTATACTTCTCCATGCTGAGGAGGTCGGCTCCTGATGCTACTCCCGAGGCCAAGGAGTATCTAATCAACCTGATCGACTCTCCCGGACATATCGATTTCAGCAGCGAAGTGTCCACGGCTTCTCGTCTTTGTGATGGTGCCGTTGTTTTGGTTGATGCTGTCGAAGGCGTCTGCAGTCAGACAGTAACCGTTTTGCGCCAAGCATGGACCGAGAAGCTCAAGCCCCTTCTTGTTATCAACAAGATCGACCGCTTGGTTACCGAGTTGAAGATGACCCCGGGCGAGGCTTATATCCACCTCAGCAAAATTCTCGAGCAAGTTAACGCTGTTCTTGGAAGCTTCTTCCAAGGTGAGCGCATGGAAGAGGATCTTAACTGGCGTGACCGGATGGAGGAAAGAGTGGCTGCCGCTGCGGCCAAGGAGGCTCAAATAGCTGCCGGCCAGCCCGACTCCGGCGAGCTTCAGTTCCAGGAAAAAGACGACGAGGAGCTCTACTTTGCGCCAGAGAAGAACAACGTTATTTTCGGCAGTGCTATCGATGGTTGGGCTTTTACGGTTCGTCAGTTCGCCGGCATGTACGAGAAGAAACTTGGCATCAAGCGCGGCTTGCTGGAAAAGGTTCTTTGGGGCAACTTCTACATGGATCCCAAGACCAAAAAGATACTTGGACCCAAGCATCTCAAGGGCCGACCTCTGAAGCCCATCTTTGTCCAGTTGGTGTTGGAGCCAATTTGGGCTGTTTACCAAGCCACGGTCGGTGGTGACTCCGGCAAGGGTGATCCTGCTCTTTTGGAGAAGATCACCAAGTCTTTGAACCTCACTGTGCCGCCTCACATCCTCCGCTCCCGGGATCCCAAATTGCTCCTTACCACGGTATTTGCTTCCTGGTTGCCTCTATCTACAGCCTTGCTGGTGTCAGTGGTGGAGTCATTGCCCTCGCCCAAAGCAGCTCAGGCAGACCGTCTCCCAGATCTTCTGGCAAGCGTACCCGGCGCGGACCATATCGATCCCAAGGTCAAAGATGCCATGGTCTCATTCAAGAAGGGCCCATCTGAACCCATGGTTGCATACGTCAGCAAGATGGTATCCGTACCTGAGAGTGAACTGCCGGAAAACAAGCGCCGCGGACCGCTCAGCCCAGAAGAGGCTCGCGAGCTGGCGAGAAAGAAGCGCGCCGAAGCCATCCGTGCTCAAGGAGGTGCTGATGGTGACCCCGACATGAACGATCTTGCCAACGCCTTCACCAGCACCTCCCTGATCGACAACGCCGTGCCGGAACTTGAGGAGAAGCCCGTCGAAGCCGAGCATCTCATCGGTTTTGCCCGCATCTACTCGGGCACTTTGTCCGTCGGTGATGAGATCTACGTCCTACCTCCCAAGTTCTCCCCGGCGGATCCCTACGCCCAACCCGTCCCGAAGAAGGTGACGGTTACCGCCCTTTACATGCTCATGGGTCGCAATCTCGAGGCCCTTCCCTCCGTCCCAGCTGGTGTTGTGTTCGGTATTCGCGGTCTCGAAGGCAGCGGCCTTCTCAAGTCCGGAACCCTCTGCAGCCAGCTCGAGGGCTCGGTAAACCTGGCTGGTATCGCCAACCTGGCCGGTCGCCCCATTGTCCGTGTCGCCCTTGAGCCTGTCAACCCCTATGACCTGGACAAGATGATCCAGGGTCTTCACCTCCTCGTCCAGAGCGATCCCTGCGCTGAGTATGAGCACTTCTCCAGTGGCGAGCACGTCCTCTCTACTGCCGGCGAGTTGCATCTCGAACGCTGCCTCACGGATCTGCGTGAGCGGTTTGCCCGGTGCGAGATCCAGGCCGGTGCGCCCATTGTGCCGTACCGGGAGACGATCGTCCGTGCCGAAGAGATGCGCCCTCCTGTCAACAAGGAGCTAGGCCGTGGTGTTGTTGTCGGCGTCACGAGCTCCAAGCAAGTAACTGTAACCCTGCGCGTCAGGCCCCTCCCGGCTGCCGTGACTGAGTTCCTCCTGAAGAACGCCGCCGGCATCAAGCGGCTGTACACAGATCGCCAAAAGGCGGGTGTTGAGGACGGCGCCGAGTCGCCCTCCGTGGAGGCCACTTTGGAGAACGGCACCCCGTCGGACGTCAAGATCGAAGAAGACGAGGAAGTCTCCCAAGCCACCACCACCCTCACGCCCGAGGAGCTCAAGAAGCAGCTCGAGGCTCAGCTGGAGGGTATCAAGGACAAGGAAGTCTGGAAGGACGTGATCGACCGCATCGCCTCCTTCGGCCCGCGGAGAACGGGCGCCAACATCCTCGTCGACGCCACCAAGGGCCAGCTCTTCAGCAAGGCCTTCTCGGCCGACAAGATCCGCAACCAGGCGCCCACGGGCGACGAGAAGCTGCACCCAGCCCACTTCAGCGATAAGATCATGTACGGCTTCCAGCTGGCCACGCAGCAGGGTCCGCTCTGCAACGAGCCCGTGCAGGGCATTGCCGTCTTCGTGGAGGATGTTCTTGTGGCGCAGACGGAGGACGACGAAGCCTCCTCGGCCCGTGACAGGATCGGTCGCTTGACGGGCGAGGTGATCAAGACGGTGCAGCAGTCGATCCACAAGGGATTCCTGGACTGGTCGCCGCGGTTGATGTTGGCTATGTACTCGTGTGAGATTCAAGCAAGCAGTAAGTTTTCTTCATCATCCTTTTGTCCCCCACACCTACACCCTATGTAATCATACTAACACCCCAAAAGCCGAAGTCCTAGGCCGCGTCTACGACGTGCTCACCCGCCGCCGGGGGCGCGTGCAGTCCGAAGCCATGAACGAGGGCACGCCCTTTTTTACTATTCAGGCCCTGCTGCCCGTGGCCGAGTCATTCGGGTTCGCCGACGACATGCGCAAGCGCACCTCGGGCGCCGCGCAGCCGCAGCTGATTTTCACCGGCTACGAGATCCTGGACGAGGATCCCTTCTGGGTGCCCTTCACCGAGGACGATCTGGAAGACCTGGGCGAGTTTGGCGACAGGGAGAATGTGGCCAAGAGGTATATGGATAGTGTGCGCAGGAGAAAGGGATTGTTGGTGGAGGGACGGAATGTGGCTACTAATGCGGAGAAGCAGAAGACTTTGAAGAGGTAGACGGAAATGGAGGAGATGGGTGGATGAATGTGGCTGTTGTGTGTTAGGTTCAGTATTTGAGCCGTAGGGGCATTATTGGCATCTCTGTGGCGTATAAAAGAATGTTTGAATTGTTAAGAATATGTGTCATTCATCATAGGTTTATTTACAAACCGAAAGGGGCATTGTTTCTTCGTCTTGTTTAGTGACTGTAACCCATTCTGCGCTCTCAAGACACGGGTTCTTTTTTTCCCGGAACTTCTCGGTTGTATGGAGCATCCGAATGTATGAGCCTCTCGTGGCATCTTCAACGAAATGCTACACATGTATTGTTATTCCCCAGTAGGGTCTGTTTTTTCTCGCCTGGGTAGCTTGGTCAATGAACGAGACTCTTTCAACACTCTACATAGTTTACACCACGATGGACGGACAGTCACCATGGAACGTCTGCAGATCGAAGGAATCCTTCTTTCCTTCCATGCTTCTACGTATACAGTAACCAAGTCTTCCACATCTTTTCTTTTCCCGATCGCCTGGAGGAGAACGGGAGAAGGACTTCTGGGAAAAAGTCCAGAACCCGGTCTTGACCGATGAGTTGGCATGTGTAACTTTAGGTATCCATACTCGGCCCGAGAGTCTCGCATTCAAACTTTTGATTCCTAGGCAAGAAGGAATAATATCAGAGGAATAATAGAAGCATACGCATTCTTTTTCCACGGAACATTTCCCCGCGCAATACATATAGTTGTTGTCGACGACGTTAGCCAAGCAAATTTCACTACACTAGCTGATTGCATGCTTTCTTTACAGTACATTAGTCTCCGTTTATAGTGCATGCATGATCGAGACGCCATTCACCAAACATCTGGGCAGCCGAGCAGCCGGGCAAGGCAAGGCAAGGCGCAGCATTGCCACACTAGCACAAGTGAACCGCGGGAGGGTGCCTAGGCGAACCTCCAAAAAAAAAAAAAAATAAACAAAAAAAAATAAAAAAATACTTACGCTGGGAAACCGCTTGGTGAAAACCCAGATGCCCGCTTGGGATAGATATGCTCGCTGTGGGTTAGTATATTCGCTATGGGTTAGTATGTTCGCTAGAGGTTAGAATGTTCGCTGAGGATAAGGATGTTCGCTGAGGATAAGTATATTCGCTACGGAAAGGTACGCTAAGGTGAATGCACCATGGGAGAGTGCCCAGGACTTGCCCGGACAGCTCTCCCATAGCGTTGGGGGAAAAACCCCGAAAAGTTGCCCTCGACCAGAATCGAACAGGTGACGTTGCGGTTGTGAACCTAAGGTAGGAGCCACTCAGCCACTAAACCACAACGGGACATGGTACACACGGACGCTAAGCCTATATAGGCATATCCGAATTTCCCCACAAACTGTTGGATGAACGGTTGTAGGGCTTCCTCTATATACTAATAGCAGCTGGGACGCTAAAAAAGCTGGCTAGGGTGTTAGTGCTTTTCGCGGGCGGACCCCATACAAAGCTCCGTACGCACTAACAGTTTGTTACTACACGGACCGTCCGTCCCGCAAAACTTCTACAAAGGAAATTGTTAGGCCTGACATTTATTGTGTAATTACTGTTAAGGACTGCGATAAACCCCTAAACCTCGCGCTGTAACCCTAGAACCCTATAAGCAAAGGGGGGGTCCCGGGGGGCGTAGCCCCCTGGCAAGAAAGAAGGTAAATGAAAATTCTAAAGCAACGAATGAGAAGCAACCCAGGATCCAGCCTTTCATCGCCTTGGGAAGGGTGAGGCCAGCTTGCCTGGCCTCCCCGAACACTAGTGCTACCTGACATTGCTCTTTCATCTTGTCGACGAGTTCACCAGGCGATGAGAAGGCTCTCGGCTCGGTCTAACATTGTTCTTTTTTTCCCTTTCTTTCTTTCTTTCTGTCTGCCTGGGTTCGCCATGGTATTGGCATTGGCATGGCATGGCATGGAATGACATGCAGGCATGGTGGTGGGCATGACTTTGGTGGCTCGATAACGCTTGCGGACGACGGGACAAATGCAACATGGCGTTTCATGAGCTCTGATTCGGTGAGASGGGTTTGTTTGAAAAATCGAGGAGGCTGGAGGAAGACGGAACGGCACAACGGGTGTTTTGGTTGGAGGGGAAGCGCTTGGAGGGGTATGTAGACTGGAGGTAGCATATTGTAGACAGGTGCGGCGTAAGATGGGAGACCTGAAATTGCAGAATTGCATGGACGGCTGAGATGTAGGCGCTATCATTGTTGTTTTCCGAGTACGAATATGGAGGGGTTGAAGATGGATGTTGATGACTTGCATCTGTCTTCTTTTCCACAGGAAAACAAGAAAAGATGGACCTGAAGGATGATGATGGTGGGTTGATCTGCTTTGTCTGGACCATGGTGATTCGCGGAGATCTCCCGAGCATGATCTTTACCAGCCATCAACCGACAGTGCTATGTGAGTAAAAATAAACAACAACTGAGTTTAGAGAGGATCTTTGAGTGGGTGAGAGGAGTCAGATATAGTCTTTGGGACTATAAAACCGACCAAGATGTTTGTTGTTGTTATGTAAGCCGTATAAGTCGGCAGCCTCCTGCGTCGTCTCAGGTAAAGTGCCTTACCTAGTGCCTATGGACCAACGATGCCCTGACTAGAAATGGGATACATATGCATGGAAGAAGATGGTATGTTTTGATCAAGTTTGATATCTCTTGTTCCACCAACCGCATGGCCATCCATGGATGGATTGGTTGTTGACGCAACTGCGACCTTTAAGTCCAATCAGACGCTCCAATCGCTCTGTGTAGAGGGATGGCTGCTGGCTGCTTGCTGTATGGGAGATGTCGTAAGCTGTGTTTATGCTGGGTGCATTAGGAATAAAGAAGGCAGGAAGGTTCCGAAGCTACGGTTACGGGCATCACTTTGTTGATCGATGTTGCTGAGTGAGGTGCTGAGATAAAGATGAGACTTGAAAGAGACTGAGGGCCTGATCAGTTCGCGTGCCCGTACTTTAAAAACGTACCTTAAATTGATATCTAGTAAAGTGGAGAGGCTGCCTTTGTAGCTTTTCCTTAGAGGTTCCAACAAATTATTGCCGCTATTCCCATTCTTCGCTAGGTTTTTGGAAAGTGGAGGAAGAAGTGGTACTTTAAAAAGGGTTACGGGTATGTAAAATACTTTTTGAGGTGTTTTGTGTAACTCTTTTGCTAGATGGAGCGGCGGAGACGTTAATGCGAAGAAATGGGGGCGTTTAAACCGCTTTCGAAGGCTATTAAACTTCTTTAAGTTAGATGGATGGAGCTTCGCGACTCCGCTTTGGAGGTATAAAGAGTAGAGGGTAAAAGGGTTACATATCTACTCTGTACAAAACGTAACTTTTTGAAGGACTACAAAAGCTAGCAGAAATTCTATAAAATGCCTGGCTTCCCCCCTGAAATAGGGAAAGCTCCCGCCTGGGCACTATTTTGGCTTTTGTATAATATTTGAGGTACAATATTTGAGGTACGGGCACGCGAGCCGATCAGGCCCTGAGAGAGGCACCGCACGAGGGATAAAAAGACAAGATTGGTCCGAATTAGACGCGGAGCAAATAGCGTGCAATGGCGGGCAGGCGGGGTAAACGTTCTGTTTCAAAGCAAGGAACGGGGGAGTGGAAACCGGAAGGAGGCCTGGGGCGCTAGGCGGTTCCGGTTTGTGGGCGTGGTGGGCTTGTGGGCTCTCTCAATGTCTCTCAAAGCTCTTATCCCAGGCTGAGACACCGCCATCAGGGCCAAGACTATGCAAGGAGGAGAGGAGGAAGGAGGGGGATTCATGGCTTGGACCTTCCTACCTCTAGTGAACCATGGCGGCATAGTCTGAGGCTCTCTCCCTTCCAGTTCATCGGATCAGTCCTCTTCCTCCTGAGACATTCTTTTCCCTTGGGTTCGTCGCTCACAATTCCACGAATATCAAGGCGCTGGAAACCGAAGACTGCTTACCGTGCTGTGCTTCCACTTATCGTCCCTCTGCTGGGACCCGGACCCAGGCCGGAGCAAGTTGACGGGAGGACCTGAAGAGTGGGGACTCTGCTGTGGGGCGCATCGGGATCTGACACTAAAAGCGGGCGTTGCTCTGGATACGACGAGAAACAGGCGCCAAACAGCCGCACGCCAGGCCGTCCTCGTCCGTGCTCTGCCCGTCGCAAACACTGAAAAACAGCCAGTGGAGTGGGCTGAGTGGTTGGTGGTTGGTTGTGGTTGGACCAGGATCCTGTCAAGTAATACCTCTGCTATGTACACCACCTACGTACGTACCTGAAAAGTACCTGAAGAGTCTCAGCTTCGAACCTGGATTCAAAGCAAAAAAGTGCATCTTGGACGGGCAGAACGGCTCACAGTCAAGAGACTCGGCCACAATCCGTCATTTCCTCACGCTGTTCCTTCCTGGGACTATTCACCACCTTGTCACCACTTCCTTCTTTCCGCCATCTCTCTCCCTTCCTTCCAACTTTCTTTCTTCTCATCACCTCATCCTCACCCACTGTCGCTTTGTGCGCATTCCTTTTTGCTTCTTCCTGCGACCTCATCCAACGTCGCCTGTTCTTCCTTTCCACCTTCATGAAATATTTGTGTGCCTCTTGATTTGAGCGCATCGCATATACTTTCGCGACCCGACTTCTGCGGTGGAATCTCCCGTCGACTCGACTCGTGTAAACCCAGCCGCCCGCCGTGTAGTTCTAGGCCTCACAGCTGCGGACCAGAAGCAAGTCCCAGCTGCACGTCATAACTCGCCTACTTTAGGCCTCTCGCTGCAGCCAGATATCACCTTATTGGCACGCCCCGCGCCTGAACTAGCGACCACGTTCTGTTCGACACGACGCATCACGACGACGACAACCTCACCGTCGTTCACCTGCACCATACCCATCATTCCGCCCACACTCGTTATACCATATCCAAGAGAGTAAAAAGTCCACCCAACATGGATACCAGCTACCTGGCGCAGCAGGTCAACACCATTATCGGCCAGTTGCATGGCTTATTTGACGAGATCGGTGTTGGCCACAATGATCGCGAGCATAGAGAGGCCGAGGTGAGCAAAACATGCGAAGGCGACAATTGCGCACAAGGCGCGGTGAGCACTGGCTAACCTGTTCTCGCAAAAGCTCTTTGCAGCCCTATCCGAGGCACTGCAGAATCAAGTGCGCCGTGTGACAAACGAGAAGCAGGAGATGATTGAGGAGGCACAGAGAATCATCACAACAATCCGGCAAATGGAGGTGGCCATGGATGACACCAAGAAGGCCCGCCGGTCACTTGAAGACGATGGACTCAAGATCACATACCCACTCATCCAATGCATCCAGGGTCTCCAAGAAAAGCACAGCCAGGTAGCCAGGGCGCACAGAGAGCGGTACGAGGAGATCAAGAGTACGTTTTCCGCCAGCTCTTCTCGCGAAAATCCCCAACTTGTACTGACATTGTGGCAGAATTGGCGCAAGCACTTGAATCGTATTCTCTACACCTGGAACCAGGCTTTGTCAGGCTCGAACTACCACCCACCGGACCCGATCAACCTGTATCAACAACTTTCGACTTGACCGACTCATATGTACAGAAGCTGGACGAGGAGTTTACCAGAGTCTTTGAGGAGTATAGTCGACGAGTCGCAGCCGTAAAGTCTGTGGCAGAAGAGATTATTCAGCTATGGGCTGAGCTTGGGACACCGCAAGCGCAAACGGATGGTGCTATAGTCAAGTACTACCGGGATGCGCCAGAACAGCTGGGTCTTCACCAAGTAGACATCGAACGACTCCGAGCCAAGAAGGACAAGCTGGCCGATGAGAAGCAGAGCCGAGAAAACCGCCTGACCAACCTCAAGGCAACAGTTGGGGAACTCTGGGAAAAGCTTGGGGTGGACGAGAGTGCGCGCAAGGCCTTCCTCAACAGCAACCGTGGCTGCGGTCTGCGACAAATCAACGAGTTTGAGGATGAGCTGGCGCGCTTGAACGAGCTTAAGCGCCAGAACATGCACATTTTCATTGAGGATGCTCGGGTCAAGCTTCAAGGGCTGTGGGATGCTCTGTATTACTCGGAGGATGAGATGCTCGAGTTCACCCCAGCCTTCTCTGACGTCTACAGCGACGCTCTGCTGGAGGCACACGAGCGCGAAATCGCTCGTCTGGAGACCCTGAAAGAGCAACGAGCTCCGTTGCTGTCTCTTATTGACAAGTACAAGAGTCTTGTTGCTGACCGTGAGGAACTGGCGGCTTCTAGCCAGGATGCCTCACGCTTGTTGATGAAGGGACAGAAGGGCGAGAGACGCGATCCTGGCAAGCTCCTTCGGGAAGAGAAAATGAGGAAGCGCATTGCGAAGGAGCTGCCCAAGGTTACGGTGGATCTCCGCAAGGCTTTGGAGCAGTGGGAGGAGGAATATGGCCGGCCATTTCTGGTTCACGGAGAACGGTTCCTCGATTCCATTGAGGAGGAAGACCCCAAGGCCGGGCTTGGGACGAGCAGACCCAAGACCCCCGGAGTATCTGCTTCGGCAGCCAAGCCCAGAGAAAGGGCCGCCACTTTGAGCCGTGCTAACAGTGCCCACGCATTGAGGGGACAACCACCAAAGAGCCCTACCAAGACACCAAGCGCTAGCACCTCGACACTCCCGGCAAGGAGCGCGACTGTGAATGGGAAGTCCGGCAGTCCCACCCGTCTCCCAGCTCGAGCGCCCCTTTCCAACCTTACTTTTATTAACAGCGCTCCCGCTGACCGCATCACTGGTCGGCCGGAGTCGAGGGTGGATGGGACGGGAACGCTCCGGGGCGCTCCATTGTTGAGAGCCCCACCACCCAAGATGCGTTCTCTCCTGCCACCTCCGGACCTCGAGAAGCCGAACAACCCTTACAACGGTGCCAATCTTAGGTCGAGCATCACCCTTGTTCGGGAAGTTGAGGCAGAAGACATGTACGATGATAGGGGCTCGTCCAGGTCCTCCACTCGACCTGGCCACTCCAACTCCATCTCATCGCACACATCCCGCACTTCACATTCCTCTTTGACTTCCTACACCGCATCACAGTCATCGTTCAAGCAACTGCCACAAGCACCACCTCCTCCTGTGCGCCAAATTTCCGACCGCGAATCTGCAGGCTCGGCAGTATCGGAGTCAGAGAACTGGCAGACGTACGAGGACGGTTCAGATCTTGAGGAAGAGGCTGGGAATCTATACCTGCATAAGGTGCGGGGGGCTCGCAGTCTGGGAGGCTTCAGACGGTCGACGCCGGATGATTCACGACCTCAGTCGCATGCTAGCCAACATAGCCAGTCACAACATGGGTTTGGCCAGCTTCAGCAAGCGGCGCAAATACGAGCAATGAAGCAGAACGGACTGCAACCACCGGCGCATGCAGGCCGTGTCGCCTTGGTGGATGCGGATGGGGATAGGATTATGGGTGGGCAAAGCGAGTGGGCTGATGAGGATGGGTATTCTCATTACCATTGAATATAGGGGTTGGGATACGGCATCGGTAGGCTGGCTTTGGATGGATTCTCTGTTTTCTTATTATTCTGTGGCTTTCGATTCCCATTCTGTTTTTACTTGTTCATTCTTGTCGTTCATATGGTGCTTGCTTCTTTCTCTTCTCTTGTCTCATTTACCTTTTCCTGCATTTACCTGGGTTTTGTGGTTTTCCAGCGGTTGGCGGGATGAAGGATGGATCAAAAGGCGGTTTTCAGCCACATAGCATGCCATGTACAGAAGGTAGCATGAAGTGATGAGTGGAAGGAAATGGAAGGCGTTCAAGGGATTTGTCTCTGGACATTTTCTTTCAATCACTGCCCGTATATCAAAAAGGTTCCCGTCATCGAAAGCTCTTTCAGCGGTTCCGCCTTGCCGGACAAGCGAGAACAAACAGATTTGCAAGATCTCAGATGCAACAATGTGTCACTTGATAACATCCAATTGTCTCTTCGTCCGATGTTTTCGAAAAATGTAGTGTGCACCACACGTGGCTATGTAAGCTTAACATCCACACCCGTTAAACAACAATAGGCGTGGTGGCAGAGTGGTCTAATGCGCAAGACTAGAAATCTTGTTCCTTCGGGAGCGTCTGTTCGAATCAGGCCCACGTCGCACGATGACCATCAGAAACTTCTTTTTTGCACTTTTTTTTTTCTTTCGAAAATTTCCACCTGTGTTTATGTGCTATGACCTCCATCTCGAGGTAGGAACTCAGGGATCATTATAGGGCGTAGCTTCGCTGCTGCCTCTGTGCGGCTATGCAGGGGCGCCCCACTGGATTGGTCCCACTGTTACATCAGACGGACGCTGCTGAAACCGCCTGGCCCGTAGCGGGTTAGAGCTGACACCTGGGACTGGCGGGATGTGCTCCTGACACTTGACACCTGATAGGTAACGTCCCGAACCGTACCTCGAACATTCTTTTTGCTGGAAGAGACCACTCGTGACGATCCTATTCGCGAACATCAGACCAAATCAGCAAAGGATTTCAGAAAAAGGTCTCTTGTGTGGCTGATAGAATGACTGGTTGGGTACCTCTGACAGCTTTTACGAAAAAAAGAACACCATAACAAAAGCAGTCTCGCGTCGAACACGACACGAAAGTGACTGAAAGCTGAAGTGAAAGTGCCAAAACGTGCCTGCCAATCATCGCTTCCAGGGGTACCTCTGCTGCGCGCATCCATCCCTCTGGAGCCTCTCTTGCGGACTCGCTTGCTGTTGCATGTTGTCATCCATCACGGCAGCTCATCACTCCCAAGTCCGTCCGTCGTCACTCAGCTACACGTCAAAATAGTCCGAGTTTCCACTTGGGCCGGGGTCCCGAACAAACGAACGGCCTAACAATCGCTTAACGAACCTAGAATCCATCCACAACTCATCTATCTCTCCTATGTTCTCGGGGATAATGTCTAGGTAAAAAGACAAGACCCACGTTACCAAACGCAGACCGCAGATCCAGTCCGGGTTCTGCTACTTCTGCTTTTGGTACTTTGCTGTCACGCCGTGGAGGGGACCCGATACTTTCCACAGTACCCGTCAGCAGCAAGTTAAAGACCGTCCGGCTGTTAACAACACCAACACCAACCCCAAGTCTCCAACTTCATGCCCGCCTCAGTAGCTTCCAGCGATGGCCGTGGTCCTGCCAGCTCAGCCTCGTCCCTGACAGGGGCATCTGCGAATCCCGCTACTTCCGGTCTTGCTGCGGCTCTCAAGGGCGCAACATTAGCCTTTCAACATCAGCAGAAGACGGCGGCTAAAGGCAGCGATACCGCCGTTTCACGGACTCTTGGGAGTTCACGGGTACCGACCCCAGGGACACTCGTCTCAGCAGCAACCTCTAGGACAGTTGGTGGCAGCAACGGGGCACTTCTGGCGGCCACCCTCGCTGCTAGAGAACACTCACCTCCAACCACCTCGAAGAACGAAACATCGCGGGTGGTTACCTCAACGTCATCTTCAAGTGTGGGATCAGCGGGCAGGACGAACAGGCAGGAACCGCATGGCCAGGCCACCGGCGGGAGCTCGCAGCAACAACAACAACATGTCGAAGCTCGGGCAAACGATCATGCGCCAAGCAAACGGCCAGTGATGCACTCGAGGAAGCCATCTCTAGCTTCTCTGTCTAGCCAAGCAGTCAACAACTCTTACTCTCATCCTCCTACTCCAACAACCTCAAAGCCTGGTCCTGAACCTAAATCGGCTTCTTGGATCGCTGCAACTCTGGCCGCCAGTAGGTCCGGTACGCCATCACCAAGCCCGTCACTGAGCTCGGCGACTCAGCAATCGCATCCGGTCCTTTCTCAGCAACATGTCCGATCAGGCCGGACACGCAGTTCAAGTGTAGCGACCTTTGACACACCTTCTCCTCCCGCACTTGATTCTCAGCATCTAGATGCAGCACCCATTCCACCCACAACGTCCTTGGTCGCTATGTTCGACGGTAAACAGGAAGAGGCGGAACCTGCTAAGAAGAAGAAGAAGCCTCGTCCGGCATCAAAAACAGAATATCACCAAACATTAACGTCGCCGTCTCCTACACCATCGGAAAGCCCCAGCATAGAAAAGCAGCGTGGAACTGGTGGAGAGCCTGCTGTTGCATCAGGGAAGACGAAGCTTGTCCCAAAACCGAAACCTAAGCCAAGAAGGGATATTTCACTCAGCACCGTGGAATCGATAGCAAGCTCGACTGGGGCCATGGGGCGGGAGGGCGATTCTGGTAGTCAGGGACAAGATGAGACACGGAACCGTAATGGAGATGTCCGTGGCAAAGCTAGCAGAGAGGGAGGTAAAGTCACGGAAACGGGAGCAAAGGATATAGTATCCGAGGGAACGAGTGGGCGAAAGAGTCAGCAGAAGGCTCCTACAACGCCCCGAACCGTGCAGTCGAAGCAAGGGGTAGAAGTTCCTACGGACAAACGACCATCAACGCCGCCCGTTCCTCAGCACGCCCAAATATCCGAGACAAAAATTATCTCCCCACAACCCAGAAGAGTCGTTTCGACACCGCGACTTGAATCTTCTCCGACTGTACCAAAAACTTCCAAACCCGTTACCAGCCCGAGACCTGACAACAAGCCAACCATCAGGAAAAGTTCTCGGGTTGTCTCATCGAGCATGGACCAGGCTCAGACAATCCGACAAAGCGCTGAGACCGGTCTCGGGGACCGCCGTAGGTCTCAAAACTCTACTTCGTCCGACGAAACTTTTGTCTCAGCCTCCTCTAGCCCATCTCCACGATCTCAGTCGCCGGCCAAGGAACTGGAGAGAGTTCGCCCTCGACTGGACTGGGCCAATACCGGCACCTCATCCAGGGCATCCCGGGTGAGTACCCCGGCGTCTGTGCGGTCCCCGGTATCTCAAACCCGACCGTCACCCGTTTTGCGTCCGGGGACCGGGCTACACAGTTACAGCACTGGGGCCAGCCCAACCCCCGAGATGAGCCTTGACTCCCTTACGAATGCCATGATAGCAAGCAACCTCGCGTCATCACGTCTCGCAGCACTAACTCAAACATCCCTGGAATCACCCGGCCTTCCACCCGTTCCTCCTCCCCGCCGTGGCCATCGCCATCACCTTCATCATCCTCATCTCCGCCATCACACCCAGAGCCCTCCCCACGCCAGCCCTTTGATACCACAACGCACTGCCGACAGCCTGCCACTCAGAACAGGAGCCAGCCGCCAGACAGAACATACGCAGCCAACCAGCCTCCTCAAGACCCTCCGCGCGCCTCGCTCTCTCTCGGACGACGAGGACTTGCACCTGCAAACGCACCGCCACCGCAAGAAACACCTAGGCGGCAAAAAACATGCGCACAACGAAGGAGCCCGCCGGCGCTGGCGCGACGAGATGACAATCCGTCAGCGACGGCGGTACGAAGCYGTCTGGGCCAGCAACCGGGGTCTCTTCCTGCGACCGGGCTTCGCATTCGAGCACCCGGAGAACTGGCAGCCGCTCCCGCCGCCGGACGACTCGCTGCGGCAGGTCGATCTATCGCGGGCGTGGGAAGGCCCCGAGGCGGATCTGGTGGTGAACGTCGTGGTTCGGGATATCTGGAGTCGGAGCCGTCTGCCGGTGGACGAGCTGGCGGAGGTCTGGGAGCTCGTGGACCGACGCAAGTGCGGGGCGCTGGATAAGCAGGAGTTTGTGGTGGGCATGTGGTTGATTGATCAGAGGTTGAGGGGGAGAAAGATACCGACGGTGGTCGGGGAGGGCGTGTGGGAGAGCGCGAGTGATCGGGTCATGAGTGTTAATGTGAAGGCGCCCAAGGCGCATCATAAGGGGAGGACGAAGGGGCATTTGAAGGGCGCGTTTTAGGAAGACTCCTTCGGCTTGGACGTGCCGGTGGCGTGGTAGAAACTAGAAAGCGTTGACCTGGACATATTGGGATATAGAGTAGATTATTTAATACTTATTAATCATATCATATCTTCTGGTTCGTCTCGTTTAGATACCTTTTACCTTGCGATGTAGGGACGCTTGTTGGTGCGAGATGGGAGGTCGTGATGAACGTTGTTCAGGAGTCTGTCAACAAACCTGCCAGGTGTCCTTGCCAATTTCGGCCTGGCGACAGCTGCAAGCTTCACACCTTTATCGGCTGCACTTCTACAGCCGTCATCCCTACAAGTGCCATCCACTGACAGGAACAGGGGTTCCGGGCAACCTCCACACTGCCCCGCGGACCGAGGCACATCACAAAGATCAGATAACTGTGTGCGCGCGGCCTGGAAACAGTGGTGAAACTGAAAGCAATCTGGGGAAATGGAACGTTTCTCTGGTTGATGATTATACGAACCATTGTGTCTGCGTAAGCTGACTTATTGGAATTGACTACAAACACACGTGTGTGTAGACATGAGTAAGGACCTGTGAACCCTGAGATTTTGTTCATCAAATAAAGACGGAAAACGTGGTGTTGGAGACTCCGTCCAAACATTGGAGAAGCAGGACGACATTCCCCTCCGTCCCTTTTTGTCCCCTCGCCTCGGTCCCCTCCCGTACACTACCTTTACACTTTGACAAGCTAGCTCCTCACATCTTACGGACCGAGCATCGGCACATCGACCACCGACCCCAGACCATCATACCATCTCATCTGCTTTTTATCTTCTTGGGTCCAGACTCGATCTCTTGGGAGGAACTCAAGCGAGCTTTGTTGAGGGACATAACCCATATCAATTTCTCCGCAGTTTATACACGTGGGAGCTTCCAGTCAACCGAGTGATTTCCTGTGACTTTGTTTCCTCCTTTTCCAATTCCACCGTCTCTCTCCAACAACATCTTGAACATCTGGCGTATCTCCAACCAACTGTCACCACCACACCAACCACCAGCACCCCGAAACCAATAATCATAATGTCCGACTCAGTACCCGCCGTCGCCGAACCCGTCGCGCCCGTCGCCGACCTTCCCTCAGGCGAACCCATCCCCCCTCCCTCCGCCGCCGCCGCCCTCGAACCCATCGCGTCCGTCAACGAAAAGAAGCCCCAGCCATCGCCGGCCGCCCTGACCAAGGCCCTCTACGCCTCCGACGCCTTCCTCGCCCGGCTCAACAAGTGCCTGTCCACCCCCACGGGCATCGACACCGTCCTCCTCCTGCTCTGCTACACCTCCAAGTTCTCCGCCTCCATCCTCGGCGTGCTCTCGCGCTCCATCCTCCAGCGGTCTTTGCGGGAGTGGCTCGCCGTCATCGCCGGTTCCGTGCCCCAGGGCGCGACCACGACCACGGTCGTGCTGGACTCTAAGACGTTCCGTGCCCCAGGGCGCGACCACGACCACGGTCGTGCTGGACTCTAAGAC
>RANZ01000259.1:0-50286 GCA_009805285.1 Neurospora terricola FGSC 1889 | reverse complement strand
CGCGGCGGTGGTGCTGGCGGCCGCGGTGGCCGCGAGCAGAGGGAGCCCAGGGAACCCAGGGAGGCTGCCGAGTAAAGAGAACGAAGTTGTGGATAGAAAGGGAAAGAGGGAAGAAAAAATGGAAAGAGAGAATGAAACTCGTTCCGATTTTTTTTAATGAACGGCCACTACACACAACCAGGCAGGGGAAAAGAAAAGTTCACACACACACACAAAGGATCCAATTCTCTTACAATGAGTCCCTTTTGCGCGCGTTTGATTCAGTCAGCACGTTTTTAGAAGAGAAAGCGGGCTCCTCCATTCTATTTACTACTCGACCTGTGCGGACTGGAGTTATCGTCTCGTCTGTCTGCTGTCTATACCCTGCTGTTTCGCTACAGCGTTATGAAGTGCGCGCGCGGTCTCGGTCGTCGGTTACTTTGGAGAGAGAGGGAGAGAGAGAGAGAAGGGTAAAAAGGAAGGGAGAGAGGGTGCGGGACGTCTTTGGTTGGGTCTCAAACAATTATGGCGTTCATAGGAATACTACTAGAGCCTTCTAACTCAGTCAGGTCAGCAGCATGATGAATTGATTTTGGGAATTTTCTGTTTAAAACAACAATCTATTCGATGCCTTATTCTCCCTAGTCGCCCGTGCCATGTGATTTCGAAAACATAAAATGCGCATGACAGTTTTCATTAGTTCCGACCTTTCACCTGTAGAACCTAGGTTGAGAACCGACTGTGAGTGGATTTGAGTCTTGCGCTATGCTGCCTGCCGTTCCTGAGTTGCCCCCTATTTTTCCTTTCTTCGACTCCTAAACAACATTCCGTCTCTTTTCTCCTTCCTTTCTTATGCACAGTAACATTAGGAGAGATCCATGTCAACAACCGTTAGCAACAGCTACATGCATTCACAATGCTCCCTAGCTCCTCCTTCTTTTGCCACTGTTCCATTCTCTTCTTCTTCATTTGCCATGGCCGTGGCCATCATGCCCCATCCGTTAGCTGCCACGTTGGCCATAGTCTCTTCCGTCGACCTTACATAGGAGGTTTCTGTGGCAATGAAGCAGGGTTGCCATATGTTGGGAGATGGCTGTAGGCTTGCGGCCCCGATGGTCCGGTCGGCGGTGGTGGACCGCCTGCAACCTTGCTGTGGGCGATGTGGGGAGATGCGTTGGGGGGCATGGCATGATGCTGGGGTGGTACGTGGTGATACGGTCCCATTGAGTTGTTCGATCCTTGCCTCGACATGGCATAGCCCATCGGGCCGGGACCATAGCCGGCCTGTGACGGTGGTGGCATAGGTTGCTGGTAACCACCATAGTTCATGTGAGCCGGCAAGAACTGAGGGCTGCTATGGTTCGAGCTAGCATAGGGACCTGGCGGCGGTTGCATCGGGAGCATGGCGTTTCCGGGCAAAAATGATTGCGTCTTGGGGTTGAGCGCCTGTCGGTTGTAGCTGCCGGGAATTGGGTGTTGGCTTTTAGGGTCGTGGGGGTTGGCATTCGCTGGGAGTTGTCCGTAGGCATACGGAATTCCTCCTGGGGAGGGACTCGATCGAGACGAATAGCCGGGCCCGGGCTGGTTGAAGCCTTGCTGTGGCGGCCCCCATGCCGGCTGCGATACACTGGGCATGGGAGGAGTATATGGCGGAGCAACTTGGGGTTGGGGAGGTTGGTAACGTTGTTGCTGTTGCACTGGTAATACAGGCTGGGGGACAGAGGGAGCGGGATACTGATGGTGAGTTAGAAGAGGTGGATCATAACGCCGACTTTGAAGATGACTTACGTTTGCCATTGCGCCATATTGAGGGGCAAATCCGTTGCTCGGAACCATTTGCGGATACGCTTGATTCTGAGGATACGCTTGATTCTGAGGATAAGCTTGATTTTGCGGATACGCCTGGTTGGGCGCATACGTCGGGACCGCAGCTGGGTATGGTGCTTGATATTGGACGTTATATGGGACGTTGTTGATGGGGTAGGCCTGAGGTGCCGGTCCCCATGTTGACTGCTGAGGGCCTCCATAATAGACAACGTATTGAGACCGCGAGTCGAAACTTTCCGAATCATCGCGACGTTGCTTATTGGCCTTCTTCTTGCCATTCGGCTTGTCCTTGGCCGATACCGAGCTCGCCCGAGAAACACCATTAGAGGTTTCACCGTCTACACTGCGTTAGTTTTATTCCCTGTAGCTTGGGGGATTCCACCATGTACATACCTTGGCCCGAAGAATCAGGTTCCTTCATGTTTCCGAAGATTCGCTGCCTCGCCCGGTTATACGCCTCTTCCCGCTCTTCCCTAGTCATTCTTTCCTTGCTAGCCGCAGGCTTATCTTTGGGGTCACTGCCAGCTTCTGAGGTCGGCTTTGATGGATTTGCGCTAGAAGAAGCAAATTCACCGTCTTCACCACGTCGCATAATCTTCCTTGGTATCACAGCAGGAGCCGGAGAGCTGGTGTTAGAGGTCGACGGCGCAATAGTGGATAGTGGTGGAGGAATTCTGCAGAAAGGAGTTCTGTAGATACGAACTGCGCCCGAGACTGCCTCATATGAATGTGTCATATGATAATAGTCCGCAAGTTTATGTGTCAACATTCTCCAAAATGTGTTGTTTGGCGGGAAATCCATGAATGGTTCCCTACAAAGACACTGCGTTAGCGACTTAAAGACTTGCTTGATGTGGGGATTGATCAACATACTTTGAATTTTCCACAAACTCAATGACTTGCTGTTCCATCTTCAAGAGGCTGAACCGATCTTTCTCTGATCGCATGGCCTCTAAGAGCTTTTCATCCGGGTGCTGGCTTAGGAATCCTCCATTCGCCGTCAAGGCATCCGGGGCACCTGGGCCGCTTGTCAGGGGCAGCTCCGTCTCCGCCGCTGGCTGTTTGTCGGATATGCCACTCTGGGGCGTAGCAAGGCCCAGTTGACCCTGACTACCAGCCATGGCATGTGTAGTGATGGCCCGTGGGGGCATATCTCCGATTTGGATGCGGTGGATACGAGCCGCAACCTCAGAGCCCATTCGTGAGCCGTTGAAGTAGGATCCACGGATGGAGAAGGCGTCATCGTCCTCGGTGGCAGCTTTCATGCTGGCGCTGTCGTCTGGACGCAACGACTCCTTTTCGTCCAATGCGTTAAAGGTAGTCCCAGAAGTGATGCTCTTGCCATCCAAGCTTGGTGGCTTTGTGCCGAGCTCGGAACTAGAGTCGGCCCTCGAATTATCGTCCGAAGGTGTCTGGCTGATCACGACCTTGTTGGGTGTCGATATAGAGCTGGCCAATGGAACGTCGATCGAGACATCTGATGTCTTGGTCTCGAGCTTCAAATCTCTGAGTCCATCGACGATATTGTCCTGGGAAGCTTTTCCCTCGTCGCTGGTCCTTTGCGCGGACTGGGATGGGTGTACATCACTCTGGATCGAGACAGAGGCAGAGCCAGATATTGTGGTCGCTTGGGCAGTAGCGGCGGGAGCCACCATGATCGGGACCGCAACCTTATCTCGGGCGGTCACCGGTGCGTTTGCTTTCGTAGCAGTTGCCATGGTAGCTGAGTCTTTGGATGCCGACGCAGCTGCAACCTGGAGAGCACAAGTCAGACACAGTCTTTGGGGCGCAACGCTGGGATCAAGGTGAAGAAAGCCCACGTACCTTTGCGAAAGATAGTTTGACGTCGTTGCCCAGGGGTTGGAACGTCGCCATGGCTTTTGCGGTGTAAGGGATGCTGGAAGAGCAGTGCGGATGTTACAAAGAGTCGCGCAAGCAGCCGAGAGTGCCTCTATGTATGTATGTTTGTCCGGTGAAGAGCAGAGCGGGTGTCAGAGAGAACGCGCTCGGCAGGTCGGATCCGGTAGAGGACGGAGTTCGATGATGTAGCTTTTGATGGGAAGAAATCCAGCTGAATCAAGAAACGAAACGGATCAAAGCGGCGCAAAGCGAAAGAAGAGTGCCGGTGATCATTGTATTCGGGGGTGCTGTCTATTGTCCGCTGTGAATGCGCAAATGTTGAAGCCAGTGCCAAAGTCGAATCCTGGACCTCCTCTGCCTTCTTGCTTGTGTCGTGCCTCTTTTTTGTCTTTGCTTTCTTTCCGCCTGGGGGCCTGTCGGGTTGGGGTTCCAGTTGCAGGTACAATGAAAAGGCCGAAATCCAAAATCGCGGACCGGGAAGTGGAAGCGGACTAAAGTTGACGACGCCCTAACTCCCAGAAAACAGCAAAGTGTCTGGAAAGGGTGCCGCCACGGTTGGCGGATGGACCTTGGGTGGTTAATGGGGAGGAGGAGGGGTGTGGTGTTGTTTCCCGTTTGTGTGGGTTTGGTTTGTGAGATAAAGTGGTAAAGTCGATTAAAAGTGGTGGTTGCACCCGAAAGTAATCCATCGCCGGGCGGGAGCCTCCTCCTGTAGGTCAGGTAGCCGTGGGTCGGTCTGGGCTGCCACCATGTTGCAGGTACGGGTAGGGGACCGCCTACCGTGGGGCCTGTTGGCCTGGTTTCTAGCGGTGTCAAATCCATTACTTCACTTCCACTTGACGTTGACAGGACGACCTCAGGACCCTTACGATACGGTACCTTGAATACTTCACCCATATGGCATAAATTCGACGGTGCTCATGAGGATAGGTTATCTACCGCTACCTAGATATTCCAGAAAACAAAGCACAGTGGTTCAAGGATGGCTGACGGGGAGTATGACAAGTTGAGGGGAATGGGAGGGAACTGGTTGAGAGGGGCTCAATATCTTGGCTGCAAAAACTGGACAGGACTCATGGCCATGATTTCATGATTTCAAATTTACAATACGAAGCCGGCAGAGACGGACACTCCGAATTTCAACCATACTTCGAAAACATGACAACACAAGAACTCGAAAATAGATAGTCTCCCACAGAAAGGTGCTCGCTCACTGCACTAATCCTATCTATTTAGCTCTGCGTTGAAGGAATTGGAAGACACGGAGCGGCCCCCAAAAAAGCAAACCAGTGCCGGATGCTCCCATCATCACTGCCCACCCACCTTGGTGCACTGTGCCGCAACGGAATGCTTCATCTTGGCAACGTCACGTGCTCCCACCTGTCGACAACAACAATCGAACTTGGTGCGTGGACCTTTCTTTCTCAACTGCCAAATTCACCGCTGACAGCTTGTTACACAACCCACCAATCAACCTTCGAATCTCATTCACTCACTTCGAACGGTACGGAACTGGAACTTATCACCGAGCTCAACTTACCCAGACACTATCATATCAACCCACGCCATCCTCAATCATCAAAACCATCAAGAAGCGGCTTCACGTCTTCAATCGACCACTTCACTTAAATTTTACCGAAATTATTCAACAAGCAACGACCTTCGAATCGGCCAGCATCCCGACCTGGTTGGCGCTGCATTCACTTCAGAACCGTTGTAATTTCAAGAAACGGCAGGTGGACGAGGATAGTTCACCTTAATTCTGCATAAAGCTCCAATTTCCAGGGACCAGCCACATTCCAACAACCCTTCAAGTTATCACCATGTATCGAGGACGCAATATACCGTCCAAATCAACTTCGTCAACCGTCCAATGCCAGAAATGCCTAAAGAGAGATAAGTGTTTCCTCTACTTCAATAACCCATGTATAACACGCAGCTGACATTCCTAGAACGCCACTATTCGTATGAGTGTAAAGCCTCAGCTGCGGAACGGCCCTACATCCCGAGACCGTCGCGCACCCAGCAGCTCTTTAACCCCAAGCTGTTGCCCAAGCTTACTAGTGCCGTGCCGCCTCAGGACAAGAAAAGTGTGGCCGACGAGATTCTAGCCCAGAGGGAGGCTGAGCGGGCCAAGAAGAAGGAGCTTGAAAGGGATGACGAGTCGCCATCTAGAGATGTGAGCCCCAGGAGAAGCAGGAGCAGGTCAGCTTCGGTTGACTCGGTGTCGACCATCTCTACACGATCTCCATCCCCAAGGCCTTCTCGCCATTCTAGGTCACCCCCACGGAGAGCGCATGCGCAAGACTTTTTTGAGCCGTCGCCCAAGGCGCCTTCGGCTCGTCAACGTTCGGTCGACTCTCGTGATCGGTATTCCAGCCGTAGGTCAGAGAGCCCCGTCAAGCACTCCTCCCGGAAAGGGTCGCCGCCTCCTCGTCATCGTTCACCGTCGCCCCGCCGTGAGCGCGGGCGTGAGCGCGGACGGGGCTCCGGGAGGACAAGGCCATCCAGGCGCGACTATTCCGTTTCTGAGTCCAGATCCAGGTCACCAGTTCGCTCACCGGTCAGGCGGGATAGCAAGGGAGAGAACCACAGGGTAGGAGGATACTACCGGGACAGGGAAGATGGCCGGGGACAGCCAAGATACAGGAGTCCGTCGCCGCAACGACCTCCAAAGCGCGAACCGTCTTCCCCGCCACCGCCGCGCGAGCGGAGTCTCAGCCCTTTCAGCAAGAGATTAGCGTTGACACAGGCTATGAATAAGGGTAGATAGGATTTGCGGTGTTGGGTATCAAAATAGAGATAGCATACTTTCTCTGTAAAACAAAATCATGACAGTTTTCCTCCCGAGATCTGGGAGCATATCTCGTCCTCGTTCTTTTCGTCCTGTCGCCCCTCTCGGATTTCCCTCTCCCGGTCACCTTGACCTCTGAATTTCAACTTCGGTCAAGTCCGTCCTCTTCAAGCCGCCAACTCGGCCTCCTCCAACTCCCTCTCCCTCCTCTCCTCCTCCGCCTCCTCCCTCTCCCTCATCTTCATCCCCTCCACCAGCGCCGTCCCCTCCAGCATGCCCGCCTCCTCCTCTTCTTTACCGTCTTTCGTCTTATCCTCCACAGCAGCCTTCTTCTTCGCCGCCAGCCGCTCCCTCACCATGCGCGCAATCGCATTGTCCGTCCGGACATTCAGCACCTCCATCTTCTGGTTCAGCTCCCGCTTCAAGTCCCAGTTGGGTTTCTTGGGCTGCAGCTTGAACAGGTCGATGCCCTTGTTTTCTTGGGCAGCCTGCGCGTCCAAAGCCGCCTGCCGATGCGCTTCCTCCTCGATGTCGGCTGCTTGCTCTTCTAGTGTCGGCTTCTCGAGCGTCAGCGTGGGAGGGGCTTCGAAGCCTAGTTTGGGACCGCGCGTTTCGAAGTCGAAGTTGCGCCCGGAGAGGTGGAGGCGGGCTACGTCGGTTGTTGGGGCGTCGTCGTCGTTGGAGTCGGCTGTGGGTTCTTGCTGGTTGTCATTGTTTTTGTTACTGTTGTTTTGGGCTGGGGAATGGGACTCTTCGTCGTCGTCGAAGGAGGCCGGCTCGGGTTCTTTGCGCTTCAAGGACTTGAGCTTGGCTAGACGGGCCTTGCGGTCGTCGGCGGCGGCTGCGAGGGTCGCGTGGGATGACATTGTTATTGTGTGTGCTTTAATTTTGTTGATACGTTGTAGTTCAGTTGATTCCTGCAGTTCCAATCTCGGGTTTGCTGGGCGGTTCAATTGCGACTTGCGAGTTCCTGAATGCGCTGCAGGTGGGATGCCGTCAGAGGCAGTGGATGGAGCGAGGTTCTGAAGCTGTGGATCTCAGGCAGTGAGACGCGCTCCGCGTGGGGTTTCCCGGGGACGCTGTTAAGCACGGACCTCGCTAAAGCTTAGCGCCTGCCGTCCCGTTATATGTACTACCCCTGACGTAACAAGCGCATAGCGCGAGATAGATCGTCCAGTCACCCGCGCATCTTATCATTTACTGAATTCCTGTCCCGTCAAAAATTTGGAAGTGCGACATTCATCCCACCATAAGCGACACTCGACGACATCGCAACCCGACTCTGGTAGTCGAACCCCAAAACCACGCACGACACATAATGCCAACCTACGCTCCGTCATAAGACATCGTTTCTACCTACGGCACTATCTTGGTCGGCCTCCCGGGGAACCATGCAACAGACCCCATTCATTTGCCGGTCATGCCTCTCCAACATCCGACGACAAGGCGACCCGCTTCAGCTCCGGCTTCCCCTCCGTCCCCGGCCGCTGGTGCGTCCAGCTAGCTCTCTCGCGTCCTCGCCACACGCCCAGCAGTTGTCTGACAGCCATGCGATCGGACCCGATCAGTTCCCGGTGCCGTCGAGCCAGCCGAGCCCAGGCACCAAGTCGGACGGAAATGAGCGCACATCCTCGAAACAACCCATACCATTGAAAGGATGGAACGACAAGTGGAAAGAGAACCGAAGGGCCATTCGAAAAAACGTCAGCAAGAGCGCCTATCACAGCAGCCTACTAGAGCTTTCCCGTTGGAAGAAAAAGTTCAACCTAATATGGAGCGAGAGAGACTTGGATAAGAAACGGAGGGACAGATACCGAGACATCGCCCTGCAGTCAGGGCGCCCTGAGCTTTACATAATACAGGATCTACTCTGCCAGAGGGATGTCAACCACATGCGGCAAGCCTGGCAGCTCATACCCAAGGAGAGTCGAGCAAAGCTCTGGCGGCCGGTTATGCTCAACTCTCTCCATTGGTTCCCCGACCAAGCCCCCGGCATCTTCCGGGCCATCTTTGAACAAGACGGATCGAACTTCTACGCTGTCGTCGACAGTTTTCTCTACATGGCCGACTATCTACAGAGGCTCGAAGAGCCTTCACAGTCGGAATACGGGAGGGCCGTTGCTGAGGCCTTGCTTCATTGCTACCACAACACTACGAAGCGCTACATCTGCCTACGACAAAATACCATCTACCATATTCTTAGGCACGCGACGACGGAGCAGGTCTACGAGCTACTCATGGCGATCAAAGAATACCGGCAGCCATTACACGTCCACACAAAGCAACATTTCGTATGGTACTTGGCAAAGGAGCCAAAATACAAGCCGGCAGCTGCTGATCTACTCCGTGAGATGATCCGGGATGGACAGCTGGATGTCAATGGGTTGCACTGCGCCGCTCTGGCCACCGCCATCCTGACCTTCCCCGTGATCACAAGGGGAAGTAAAGCGGGAAGTAAAGAGGATGACGAGAGCCTCCCGACGCTCCGCTCGCAACTAAACCAAGAGCTTTTGGAAGTCGGACTCCAACCCAATATCATCCACTACACGAGTATTGTCAGGAACCTTTGCGATAACAATGAACTAGGAACTGCATGGCAGGTCTACGACCTTATGACCAGTCAGGGAGTTCAGCCAGATCTCCTTTTTTATTCCCAGCTGCTACACGGAGCTACGGTAGCAAATGACCACCGGAGTTTCCGCCAAATTATCGAGCTTTTGCCAGGTGAAGGGTCACGAGATCCCGCCATCATCAACGGCATACTCACATTTATTCATTACACAACGGTTTGGGAGCTCCGAAAGCGGAAGATGAAGCCACCAGTTCCCATTCCAAGCTTCGAGTACATGTTCAACACGTACTCCAAGCTATTCGACCTTGGTCCTCTGCAAGCCCTGTTAAATCTGGACCTACAAAACTACACCGCAGAAATCCGCCAGCGAGAACTCGATGGGATGGCCCCTTCATGGGCCGGCTGGCAGAGTATGCGATCGCTCAGGCGCACCCTCGCCCTGATACCCGAACTCGAGCCCGAAGCCCGTATCCAACCAGGCAACGACACGCTCAACATCATGGTGACCTCCTTCATCCGCAACTTCTCCCAGCCCTACAGCCTGATCGAGTTTTACTCCAACTTCCGCAACCGGCTCAAGCAGGGCGACCCGACCATCCTCGCCTTCGTCGCCACCAAGGGCACCATCATCCACGACGCCGTCATCAAGGCCATCCTCGAATGGCAGGGCACCAACATGGCCCTCGTCGCCCTCGACATCGTCAGCGACATGCTCAAGGACGCCGCCGCCTCCCGCGCGCTCTTCGACGCCGACCCGCAGAAACCCGACCTGGAACCCCGCCACCCGGCCCCGAGCGTCCACACCWGGTCCGTCCTGCTGCAYGGCTTCATGCACCGGCGCGAGCACCGCGAGCAGGGCGATCGCATCTTCAAGATGATGCGCGACCACGGCGTCCAGGCCAACCGCGTAACTTGGAACACCCTGATTGCCGGCCACGCCCGGCTGCAAACCGTCGGCAAGACGGCATCGGCGCTGCAGCGCATGGAGGCGGCGGGCTACAAACCGGATCGGTTTACGTTGAGGGCATTTGGATACTTGCTTAATCGCGAGGGCGCGTTGCAGATGATGCAGCGGTTGGAGGATAAGAAGCAGAGGAGGAACGCGGCGTTCGCGGCCAAGTTGGCTGAGGCGGCGGCTAAGAACGAGAACTCGGAGGAGATTTCGAAGGTGCCTGATTGGATTGCGGCGCAGGATGAGTATAGGATTATGGAGGAGCAGTTGAGGGATATCAGCCAGAGCGTGGTGGTTGAGGAGTCGCTGGCTGAAGGGGGCGAAGAGAGGAAAGTGGTCAAGGCCGCGGAGGAGGAGTGGAAGGAGACGGCGGGGGAGATTGAAGGTTTGGAAGCGTACAGGGCGAGAAATGTTGCGAGTGCATGAGTAACATGGGAGGCATAGTTCGGTTTCGGGCATGTATATGTAATTGTAGGCGACATGTATGACCAGGAGATGTGGGACTCGGAGGTCGGAGTTGCACAATATATTTTGGATATACATGATATGAATAACAGTATTTACACATCAGTTTCGCTCTCCTAAAAACTTGCCTAGCTGCCCTGAAATCCATGGTACTCCGCTTCCAGATGACGCAGAAAACACAATCTCGTACCGAATAATCTCGGAAAAGAAATTCGGAATCGCTTTCAGGTAAGGTTAGCTGTACTGTGTTGGGTCTGGTGCACATAGAGCAGCGTACATATGCTCACCAAACTGACGGTAACTTCGTAATGCAAGATTCTTAGTGTCTTGTGAGCCTAGCACTAAAGCCTAGATACATGAATGCTTGAAGTGCTCTAGACTATGATATTGCCTCCTTGATGATTCAGCCGTAGGGGCCTGCCAGAACCCCAATGGCCTACACTTTGTTGTCCGACTGGACATACCTCGTCCTCCGAGAATTCCTCTTCATCCGAGCAACGATCGAAGAAGCGCCGTTCCACCCAAACAACGGTCCGCATCCATCGAAGCCCTAGCACTGCCCGTCTACGACCAAATCAGCCGTGAGGAAGATACATATAGTAAAAGTAAAGTGCCTATACAGGCCGAAAAGCAACCCCCCTCACACCGAACAAAGCATACGCTAGGTATATAAACAAACTCCTCTAGAAGATGATACCTGTCATCCCAGATGATTCGGCCGCAGGGACAGTCTAGGAGCACTAGAAACCCCAATGACCGCTTCGTTGTCCTGGTGGATATACACCGTCCTCCGATAATTACTCTTCGTCCGAATAACAATCGAAGAGACAGTGTTCCACCCAGACAACACCTCGCGTTCAGTGAAGTTTCTAGCGCTGGGATCCTAGCACTGCCCGTCTACGACCAAATCAGCTGAGGGGAAGATACACTCAGCAAAACTTTACAAACCGAAACATAGGAGAAAAGAAAGAAAGAAAGAAAGAACCACACTAAGGAAGGACAAATAAACAGCTCTAGAATATGAGATTGCCTCCTTGATGATTCGGCCGCAGGGGCCTGCCGGACCTCCAATAGCCACTTCGCTGTCCAAGTGACATCCCGTCCCCCGAACATTACTCTTCACCCGAATAACAATCGAAGCATCCATTCCACCCGAACACACTCCATCGCGTCCGTTGAAGGACTAGCACTGCCCGTCTACGACCAAATCAGCCGAGAGGGAGTTACATAATTTCCCCTCCCCTAAACCAAAGAAAAAAAGAAAGAAAAAGCCTACACTAGGTAAATGAATGAACTGCTCAAGAATATGAGATTGTCCTCCTTGATGATTCGGCCGCAGGGGCCTGCCGGACCTCCAATAGCCACTTTTGCTGCTGTCCAAGTGACACTCCGTCCATGCCCTCCAAGCACTGCTCTTCATCCGAGCAACAATCGAAAGAAGAAGAAAAAGAGAAAAAATCCACCCGAACACAATCCTCGCGTCCATTGAAGGACTAGCACTGCCCGTCTACGACCAAATCAGCCGAGATGGGGAAGAAAAATCACATACCGTCTCAGTTCATCCGGTTGTGTAGCTTGAAATGAGAGAAATGAAAAGGTAAAAGGTAAAAGGTAAAAAAAACATTTGATATTTGGCGAAAATACTTTCGCGGGTTGACGTCGTTGGCGTTTCCGGTGCCGGAATTACCAGAATCAGTCGTAATAGTCAGTGTTTGACGACGTGTGGGCTTTTGTAGAACGTCGTCTATGGGAGTCTCTGACTATGATGTTCCATTGGAGTGCAGAAGGCGGAAGGCAGACCAGAAAGGCCACTTGTAAAATGCGATCTTGTGCCCTTTTGTTGACAAGATGACCAACAGGAGTCAGCGGGGGCGTCAAAGCACCCATGGATGTTGTGCTGTAGGAAAAAACGACATTGAGAGACCGTCCGGATGGACGAGCCATGTTGTTTGGCAAAACAGTCAAACTCGACAGCGTCGTACACAAGATGCGGGCCGAGTCCAGGGACATTTACTGGGGCAATGTCAATAAGGCTGATGTCGGTGCAGTACCCTAGGTCGCCATCCTCGCACTTTAGCTTGTGCTTTGAGTAAATCTTTCGAGGATTTTCGTCAAGGGAGATGAAGGTGATCGTGTTGGCCGCCACAAGGCCAAAGGCGGAGAGGGAAACAAGAAGCTTAGAGACGCGACTCATTTGAATTTCGGAGAACTCAAGGCGCAATGGCCAAGGAAGGGGAAGAGGATGCGGGAATGGGCGTAGGTATGGATCCTGATATCGGTAGAGACGGTATCGGCCCTTTCGCTCGTGCTCGATGGCTTTCATGGTGTTGAAGATCGAGTGAATCGAGGAGAGTGTCGCATGCCGATCCGCTATGCCACAAAGATTGGTGCTCGCACCAMTCTACATCCTTGCGAAGGATGGGTTCGTTGACGTTTGGTAGGGAAATGGCCTCGCCAGGCCCGATGTCAACGCTCAACAAGCGTTGATCGGAATGCTCAATGAGGATAGTGCCGCCGGCAAGGGTGACTACGAGATCAATCTCGCAGTAGTAGATGAGGTCGTCGTCCTAAGAGGTGAAGCCAAGATGGGTTTCCGGTCAACGCCCTCGGCCTCAGAATCAATGCGGAGCTGGCCCGGGCGAATAGTAACCCTTTTGGGCCAAAAGAATATCGCCATGCTAAGCAAGGTAGCCCAGCCAATACAACCTGTCACCGTGGTCGTGGTGACGGTATTAAGGCATACCCTGTCCATGGTTGAAGGCATCTTTTCCTTAGTTAGCGCTCGTTCCATTCTGATGCAGTGGGACAGAAGAATACTTACTCGGCGCTCTTCTTGCGGCTGTCGTTGTAATGATGAGTAGGAAAGAGTAGGTAATCCCTTAGTGAACCCGGGAAGGAATCGTGGTTGAAAACTTTGAAGTCCTCTTTCTCGCAAACAGCGAAGTGGAAGATGATGATGATGGGAAGAAAGGGAGAAAGGAAAGAGGCGAGAGGGTAGGAAGGGAGATGGAGAGGAAGGTGAGGGGAGGTGGGACACAGCCCGATGGATCATCCCACATCAACAGGCTAACCCAAGCTTTTTGCTCGAGCAGCTATGTTGGTGGTCCCCAAAAAGCCACAAACCACTCCTCACCGTCATCACAACCCACCACCACTACCCACCACTACCCTCTCCTCCACCCTCCTAGCCAACCTCACCACCGGCTCATCCACCCCCCTCCAAAAAACATCCGCCACCCACATCACAAGGGGAACAACCACCAAGCTGGCCAGCACAAACCCCGTGACGTACTGCCCGTCCGTCTCCGTGCCCGTCACCCGAGTCCAGGTGAACTTCATCACGGTATAACCCAGTGTGTGAAGAACGGGACCGTGGACTAGGTAGATGGCGTAGGAGATTTTGCCTAGGTATTGGGCGATGGAGGATTCGAAGAGGGTTTTGGGGTTTAGGATTGAGGAGAAGATGGGGCAGGGGGCGGACCGGGGGGTGGCGGAGTTGGAGCTGGAGTTGAAGCTGGAGCCGGAGTTGGAAAAGTTTGACGAAGAGTTGGGAGAGGGATACCGAGAGACGGAGTAGACGAAGAGGACTGCCCCTATGGACTGGTAGAAGCGGTAGTGTTCTGTCCAGTGGGGAATTAGGGAGGTGAGGGTCATCCAGCCTGGGGTGAGGTGGGAGTTTATGTCGGGTTGGGAGAGGAGGTAGAGGGAGATTAGGAGGAGGAGCGTTGGGAGGAGGGTGTTCCCGGCGGGGGATGGCGATGAAGCTGTTGTTGCCGAGGGTAGTCGTGGTGGTGGTGGCTGGTGTGACTCGTAAAATGGATGTGAGATGGAGGGAGCGGTGGGAAGGAAAGGTTCGGAGCCGGACCGGTGCCCGCTGGATGTCGAGAGGTGCTTTGGAGAGTGAGAATATGTGAGGGAGTGAGAAGCCTCGTCCGCGGACCCAACAATGGTCATATCCGAGGACATATCCCGGCCTTCTGCCGTTGTCTCTTGCTGGTGTCGCTGGGGATGACGTTGCTGCCGATGCCGTCGCTGCTGCGGCATCACGTCTCCCGTCCTCGCCAACACCGGCTCAACAACCGGCAACACTCCTTCTCCTCCGCTCCTCTCCGCAAAACCTCCCTCTATCCGCCCCTTCTCCCCCCTTTCAGCCATCTCCCTAACCACATCGCCCTCCGCCAACACCATCCCCATCCAAAACAAACACATCTCCCACCTCTCCCACAAAAACGCAAACCCACACCACCCCAGCACCACTCCCCTCCTCACCCCCCTCCTCAACCTCGCCGTCCCCAAAATCGTCAAAAACAACACCATCGAAGCCCGAAATTCCACCGGGATCGTCCACAAATGGACATCAATCCCCGTCGACCCCGCAAATGCATCCCAATCCCACAAGTGCACAAAGTTGAGCACGGCATATCCCCAGTCGACAAACTGCTCCGTGGCGGAATCGAATCGCTCGTAGTGAATCTCCTGGACGTTTCTCAGAAAATTCTTGTCGGACGCGAACTCGCGGTTCCATTCGTAGGCTCCGAGTCGGAGAAGGAGGACGATGAGGAAGGTGGAAATCGCGGGCGGGAGGAAGAGCCGGAGACCGCGCCGGAAGACGAGGGAGGAGAGTGTGTCGAGGAGTTTGGAGTAGTTGCGCTCATGCTCGTTGGTATGACCTGGGGAAGAAAAAGAATATGATGATGATGAAGCAGAGTGGATAAGTTTAAGCGGCTTCAGAGATAAAGTGTAGCCGGAGATGACGAAGAAGATACAAACCATTGGCGGCCCTGAGTAAAAGAGCCGGATAATGGGCAGTTTGAGGAAGTGGTAGTTGCTTCCTCCGGAGCCCCAGCCTTCGGCGATGACGAAGCATGTGTAGAAGTAGTGGCAGAGAAAGACGGAGAATGCGGCGATGCCGCGCATGCCGTCCAGGTACGCCGTTGGGCTTAGAGGTCGAGATTTCTCGCCTCCTCCTCCTCCCTGACCTCCTTTCTTCTGGTTTCCTGGTAATGTGGGACGAAAGGGGGTCCGTCCCCGTATACGAGACTGAAGAAAGCTCGGGAGAAGGAAGAATGCTGAGCGGAGCAAAAGGGGACGTATTGAGGGTGTAAAATAAGAGACATGCTGCCTCGGAGTTCGGGATAAGAAGTTGAGGTTAAGACTGGGTAGCCAGCCAAATATGCTGGAGTGGCGGCGTCGTGGGCGTTGAGGTAACCTCCTGATTTCTTGCTCCCCATGGCCGGGATTGGACTCGACGTCGGGAAAAAGAGCTTTGTCTGCGTCGAATTCCAGACTGAGGTTTGATGTCGCCTCAACGTATGGACAATCCATGACTCCTCATCATTGGAGACCCTCAAGGAGCTAAATCACCTAAAGCCCAGGTAAGAAAGCCCCAAACCCTTTAGGCCCCGTTTGACCCTTGCTGTCGACCCATCCCCATCCCTGAGATGTCAATAAGAGAAGCGATGATGGGAAGACAAGACTTGCAATGAAAGGCTCACAGATGGGTCATCGACACAAATAATCGACAATGATCAAGGCGGGACATGGAAGGGGACTTGGTGAACTTGGGAGCTCCGACGATGGGAGCACCCAAATCACCAAGCCTGTTGCTGAGTCGAGTCCGATCCAGGTTGTGACTTGAGTGGATAGATGTCTGAGCGATGTCAAAGGAGTGGTGTAGATGGGGAACTGTACTGATGAAGAAGAGAAGAGGATGGAGAAGTCTGATGATAAAGAAAAGAAGAGGAGGACAAAAATCCAACGGGAGGGGAAGGCTTTAAATAAGTACTCGGAAGGTCTCCAAATGACAGTGTCCAACAGATCGAAAAGGCAAGAGTGGCCGGAGTCATGCATAATTTGCCTTCAAGGTGCTCGTAAGAGCACGAATCTCGTCGGACCTCCAGCGCGCATGCATACCTGTCGAAAGTGAGTGACGAATCTCGAAAATTCATGGAACAGACAGAATTTCCGATACCAGGTAGGTATTATGTCATCATTTTCAACTCCCATTGCTTGAGCTCCTTCTGCCCGGGAACGAGTGCTCATGCTCCAGATATTGTTGGGAGGTGGTGACGTTGAGGCTATCAGTCGAACCAGCCTGAACCGCGACTAGTGTCTCAAGACAAGGGACGTATTAGATACGAGTGGCGCATTGGATATCTTTGTATTTTGCGAGACCTTCCTCATGAAGATGTGCTTCCAGGTGATCGAGAGGCGCATTCGTAGTTATGTCGTGAATACATACCCCGGTCATTCCCAACATACCGCAGAATCTCTTGAAATTGAAAACGAAATATTGAGGCGAATTCCCTTTTGTCTCTGCATACAGCTCCTGGCTTGCTGGCAGTCATGCATATGCCTGGCCATAAAATCTCTTCAAACCACGATTTCGGATTTCCCGATACTCTGCGTTACTTCCCCGACGATACTGAGAACTCCGGGGCATCTGCTTTTGCGGGAAGTACCGTAGAATTTCGAGTGATTCGTATATCGGAACTGCAGGGCGGAAAGCCCTCAAGGGAGTGCCGGTCCTTGATGTCGTGCTTAATGTACATCAGAGTGGCCTTTAGCACTGCAGTTTCATATGTGAGTTTCGGAGTTCTTCGAAATTATACGGTATAGCGGAGTTAACATACCGGGCAGGTCGGGTTTGGTTAACAAAGACCAAAGGTGCAGCACTCCTTCGAGCGCCTCGGAGCATGCACCGGAAGTTAGGCAAGGAAAGTTCCTACTTATCTTGTAATCGCAGAGATAGAAATTACCCTGGAATCGTACAGTCTTACTGCCGGTCTGTTCAGGTGCGATGACCAACTCAGCGATGAGTCTTCAGCTTCCTTGGTGGTGAGATCTGTCAACACAAGGCAGTAGGATGGGGCGACGTTGAGCAGCACGAGATCCGAAGGATGCTCCAAGTAACGCAGAGCCGTGCATATATGCGGCATATAAACTGCATTGCAGTGTTGGAAAAACTTGTCCGCCTCGGGTTAGGAACACGTGCTCAGCCAAGGAGTCCCATGACCTCCGGACCTCAAACTCTTTCCATTTTTCTTCGGACTTCAACCAAACAACAAACTGTGAAGAAGCGAAATATCGTCAGTAAGCGAGTCAAAGTTCCCATAGTCTTGATATAGGATAGACGAAGTAAAGTAAGCCAGTAGCAGCCGAGAGAGGGACTTGCCTGATTACCTAGTACCTGTCAATGGCACTCTCTCRGTGGTCTCGCCACAACAGGGCTTCGAGAACTGTTTCGGTGTGGTACTGGTAGTGGCCAGCGGAGGCGCGGATTAGGACATCAGTCCAAGAACAAAGTTGATGAATGTTGGGTAGTGTAGTTGTTGTGGAAAAAAAGAAAAGTAAAAGTAGAGGAACCCCCTTCGAATCTACGGGAGTCGGGGAGCCGACGAGTTTTGTTGATTCCCGGCYGCACGGTCCATGATTCAATCAGCTCTTTCCGCACAATCTCGAACGGGAAATTCATAATTGGAATTTGGGAAGGGGGGGTTCCCTTTGTGGCTGCATACAACTCCTGCTTAGCTGGTAGTCGTGCATATGCCTGGCCATAAAAGGAAGATTTCTCCAAACCCCGATTWKGAATTTCCCAAAATTCTGTGGTACGTACGTTGGTACAAAAAGATGTGACAGTCACAGTCTTTCAAGTCTTCCTATACCGATAGCCTCCATGCAACTGAGATCTATGCATAATGAGATCTAGGTACCGCAAATTCTCGCTCGTAAGAGATATACTGAACGTGGCAGCTTTGGTGAGAAAAGGTGCATATGCACCGGGAGTTAGTTGCATAGGCGGAATCAGTCCAATGAGATGCCCTCACATTCCTGGCCAGCACTTTTGGTAAATCTCTTATGGACGACCATTAGCTGTATGCTAGATCTACGGATGGAATACGCAGGCAAGGAACCTAAATAAAGTCCCCATGTTTGGTTTGTGTTGGGCTTGTTTCCGCTCGAGATATCTTGAGTCTTCCTTGTTTTGGAAAGTTCCTTTCTTAGAAGGGCGATAGACGACGTGACCCACCTTCACGTAAATGCTGTAACTGTATGTCCTTCCAGGAAGGGTTTTTTTTTGTTAACTTTAACCTTCCAATTGATGAACTTTCCTCTGTTTAGTTGGTTTAACTTGTCTTGTCTTTTGGACAATCAGAAGAAGTCGGGGAATCGTGCCTGTGGATTTGATATGGCCCGTGCTGACCGTGCCGGATCCCGTTCATGTCTTTTCAAAGTAATCTCAGCCCTACAAGCTGACCCTAGTCAACCGACAGTCCAGGTTATACATATTGCCCCTGGCACATTTTAGCTCAAGCCGTTGTATGGGCAGTTTGGGTTGAAGCAGGTACACAGTATGATGTAGCTATGCGCTACTCGGAGAGCAGATGGCCGTCGTGAAAAGGTGTTGGATGACGTTTTGTTGACATCGACCGAATGTTTTCCTAATGGGGACCCGTGCACTGCTCATTATGCAAGGAATACATGTATTTCCGACTCTGCGAAGGATAGATGATGGCGTTTTGATTTTCATGAAAATGTGGAGGGATTGTTCGTCCAGTTCAATGCTTAGAGGACGATGCGGAGTTCGTATGAAAGAGGTGCGTTTATTGGTATGTACTCTTTTTAGGTACTCGTGCATCATGACCCATCCCGTCCTGAACTTTTTAACCCCGAGACCCGAATTAAACTCTATAACCTGGTATAAGAAAACATAAGAAACGCCGAAACACCTTGCGCCAGCCATTGCATTGACTCTTGCCCCTATGTTGACAACATCATGTGGAGAGCCAGTCAAGGAACTCGGGGACGAAGTAGCTGATGATGATGGTGGCGCCAGCCCGGAGAATACCCTCAGTGGCTTCGAAGGCCATAGCCTTGAGATCGAAAACACCGGCCTTTGCGGCGGCGTGAATCATGGCGAATTCACCGCTGACCTGGTAGGCAGCAATAGGCAAGTCCTTTCCGAGCTCCTTGGCGTCACTGATAATGTCCAGGTACTGGCTTGCGGGCTTGACCATGATGATATCGGCACCCTCGTTGATGTCACGAACAATAGCACGACGAGCCAGACCACGGCCTCCGGGAGGCAGCTGGTAGCACTTGCGGTCGCCAAACGAAGGACATGAGCCGGCAGCGTCACGGAAGGGGCCGTAAAGGCAGCCGGAGAACTTGGCGGCGTACGACATGAGTGTCACACGGTGGACAATACCCTCCTCGATGAGCTTGAGCTTGATGGCACGAATGCGACCGTCGTTCATGTCGGAAGGAGCAACGCAGTGAGCGCCGGCCTTGGCATAGGCAAGAGCAACGTCCGAGATACGATCGACCGACAATTGGTTGTTGAGACTGCCGTCATCGCGCAAAATACCGCAGTGGCCATGGGAAGTGTACTCGCACAGGCAGACGTCGACAGTGATGTAGAGCTGGGGGAATCTTTGCCTCAGTAGGCGGATGCTACGGATGACGGGGCCCTCCGGATCATCGGCAGCGGTTCCCAGAGCATCCTTGGTTCCGGGCTTGAGAGGAACACCGAAGAGCATGACGGAGCGAAGGCCCTTGTGAACGAGCGGCTCGAGGAAGGGAACGAGTCTGTTGATGCCGCGGCGGTATTGGTTCGGGAGAGACGGGATAAGAACCTCTTCATCGTCGTTGTCGGAAACGAATAGGGGATAGATGAGCATGGACTGAAGAGGCGATCGGTTAGCAACGAAGAGTCATCAGACAGACAAGAGGCGATGGGGTGCGCACCTTTGTTAGTTGACGCTCGGCCTGCCACGAGCGGGCAAGAGGATGGGCATAACCGCTATGGAGCTGGCTGGAGATATCGCCGGCGATGCTGACGCTGGTGGCGGCGGTGCTGGCATAGGACATGGCGCGGGAAATGTGGGAAGTGCGAGAAGCGCGGTCGTCGATGGTAGAGACTGAAGTGTCACCGCGGCGCCTGGGCGCATTGGGGTCCCGGAGGGAGAGGTCTTGTACAAGGCTGGAGAAAGACATGGTGTCGTCTGAGGGTGGATTCGAGGCAGAAGTTGAGCCCGACTGGTGTTCTTGCTGATGCATTCAAAAGTGCCTCTCGGGAGAGGACAAAGAGTGGTGGTGGTGGTGGTGGTGACGGTTATAAATATGATGCTATGATAAATCGACCGTAGACCCGGCCAATGAAAAGAGTGTATTCGTACTCGGCGGTCGCGTTGACACACTCAGAACAAGATGTCTCGGGGTTGGCGTGCAAGGGGACAAGTAGTGCAGTGGCGGCGTGCGGATCCCGAGTATAGCGTGTGATAGCGGGCGGGCAGGACGGGGAAAGATAGGTAGTGCGACTGGCCGGGCAGAACTTGCTCAGTGTCTGGACTGCTGTAACCTTCGCTTCTTGGTTGCCGTCCCGAGGTTCAAGGTGGAGATTTCTGGATTCGGGAACACAGCGACAACGACGGAGTTGCAGTTCCTGTTCGGAGTCAATCTGGAGTTTATCACGGAGGCGTTCTGGCTGGGATTGTGAAGAGCGGATCGGATGCTGTGTTCCCCTCCCGGAAGTGAAGTGTTGGTGTGGTAGAGTGCTTTGGGATATCCGGATAGCCTCTTCAGAATTCAAAGTGGATGAATGCACTTTGTTCCTCACTTTGGACTTGCCTTTTCCCGCCTCGGCATGCATTCGGAGGAGTGCTTCCCTCTTTCTTTATCCAGCGGCCATTCGCCAATCACTTCCGGAGGATTTCAAAAAAGAGCAGTGCGTAGACCGTGCGTTTACCCCACCACCTCTCGCACGTCCACTCCTCTCAAACATCAACTTTTTTTGTCGCCCAGATTTTTCGGATTCTGCTGACCTTGCTACAGTCCTTGCTGACATTCGGAACAGCCGAAGCGAAGCACGTGCAAGGGGCTATCTTGCTGACATAATCACTCCATCTCTTTCAACGACAAACGATCGCAACTCCGCCAAAACACAAGAAAACACCTGCCAATAACTTCATGATGCTTCACCCTCCCAAGAACCGACGGTCTGATGCTTGAAGGATCCCGATGAATCAGTGGGCTCTAATGAATATGCACTGAGTTTTTTCGACGAATTCTGGATATTCGAGCAAATGATTACGAGTGATTGCCATTCCTTCGACGCTCGATAACTCGGGTGGCCGACGATTGAGATTCCTACTGAATAGGTCTAAGGGTCTTGCGTCGTTATATCTCAAAAATGCGAGATTCTTGAAAGCGTTATGCTTACGGGCAGCAGGCAGATTCTGCTCAAGGAACACATGAAACGCCGAGGAATTGCGATTGCTCTCATCCTGCCGTCTTGATTGTTCAAGTCTGTTTTTTCGCATGGCAAGAGCCATTCTCGGTAGTCTCAAATTTTTGGACTCGGAGACGAATCTGTCATTCGACATACGACTGTTTGCATTTTCCTCTGGTTTTTTAACTGGCCAAAGTGCAACTTTTCTTGAACGCCCTTGGCGACGTCACCTACTTTTGTAGGGACTATGTCCGCGACGATCCCGTATACTGTTTGATGACCTCTCCTGCTGTCGCTATCAAATCGTCCAGAGCCCATCGGATCTATCTCAACTCAATGTTCTACATACGATCTTTCTCGTCCTGTCTCGGCCAGCTTGTGTTCATCCTCGAGTGAGTGTCTGTCATCGGATTGGCGATGAGTTCCACTTATTTAACTCTTGATCAGATAAGTTGGATGTTTTGTAGTCTCGGCTCACACACTCGGCCATCAAGGTTCCGTCCCAAGAAATTGAACTGTCAGGAAGCCTCGTACCAAAAAGCTCCCTGCATAATGGCTCATGGGATCCCAAGATTGTTCTCGTCACGAGTGGACATCAAGGAGGAAGGAGCGCAAGTGAAAGTGCAAGTGCGCTGCCGTGACGACCGACCTGAACCAGACCACTTGCCTCGTGGCAACCCAGGCTTCGCCATCAAAACCCTTCATTTCCTTATCAGATTCAGTTGACAATATCGGGCCCGAACGCTCTTTCGTCTGAAACTTCTACGGCCATGAAACCTGCCCGGAACCCACCACCTTCCTCTAGAGTCCAGCGATTTCCTTTTGGTCTGATGTACAACGCCGAACTCCCCCCGAGTGTTTTCTTGGCTGCAATTTCAAAACATCGTGAATTCCATTTTGCAGGCAGCACTTGCTTTCCAGGTTCATTTCTGCTCCCCTCCTTCCAATCTTTTCCATCACATCCCACGAACCTTCACCAGCACCAGTCACTCGCTCATTTCCCGTTGACCCCTTGAGGCATCTTCAACCTCAACCTGGCGCGCGTTGACAATTATCCTTCGCGCAATTGCTCGTCACCTGGTCTACATTAGGCAGGGAGAGCAACATAGTCACGGGAGATTGTGGCGTGTGAGCAACATGCCCCGGCAACGGACCTGATTTTGTAAGTCGCCCCCCATCCCTGCCGCAGCCATCGCCTACTTAACGCCAGCATTAGTGTCCAAATCCTCCATTGACGACGCTGACCTTGTTGCAGTTGAATTGTCCATCCCAGTGATTCATATCGTCCGGACAACAGCCAGCAGTGTGCTGTTGCTTCGACCCAAACCTGATCTATTTCGGTGCCCATCTTGGGCCCAGCCATTCCTTCACCACGAACCGAGTTTTCGCTCATCCAATTTCCGGACCTGAAAACCTTGAAGCAAACACAAACTCGTCGCCTAGTCAACAACGAGAATGAATTCTACCACGGTAACATACTCCAAGAAAAAATCTCTTCTTTCTTTCATGCACCGTCGTCCTGACACCACAATGCCTTCGCGGGGCAGAACCATGAGCACCGGTACGTCCAATTCTTTCTTCTTCCCGATACTGCAAACAGCAAGACAAACCCGACAAACAGCCTTCCTATCTTGCGCATTCACTGCCACGATGTCCAAAGGCCTTGTTCTAACCACGCTTGCAGTATCCATTGACCCCTCCCACCAAGAAGATCCCGCCATTCGTCTCCTGGATATCCAGTCTCAAGGGACCAGTCAAGGCACTTCCAACAATCGCAGTCGCAATAGCATCGACGAGATGGCCAGCGCGCTTCTTGAAGATACGACCATGACCTCCGCCATGGAGTCGCCAATTGATCAGGCCCCTCACGTTGCCCCCGATGAGACGGCATGCACCATTACTCGCGTGTATCCGCATCCTATTCACAACACCGGCATAGTTGAAGATGCTGTTGATGATGCTGGAGTGGAGGAGGCGCCCGCCGCCAATCGAAAGATTCGCCAGCGACCGGCTCCTGTCGTGCGACCCTCACCCAGCCTACCCAGAAGGTCGTCGAGACGCCGATCCACTCGCCAGCGACCATCTCCTCTAGCTCCTCCCCGCTGTGACTACGTCAAGGGACTCCCAAAGTCGAGCACCGGCGCTCTGAATCCCCTGGCAATGCACCCGCCTAACAGTAGGATGACCAAGCTGCCCGCATCGGCAACAATGCCGTTGACAAATCTTCACGAACAGCTCAATGCCGCCCCGACGACCTCCAACAGGCCAGTAGGTCTTGACGCTTCCGAGATTGCCGAGAAGATCGAAAAGATGTTAGCTGCTACCCAGGCACTCAAGTCAGAGCCACAACCTGCACAACCTACAACCGCCATTCCCTCCAGCAGCACGTCTTCAAAAGTGTCTCGCCTCGTCAAACATAACGGCCTTTTCAGGAAGGTTTCTCATGCGCTTTCCGAACGGCGGCTTTTTCCCAAGAATCAGTCTAAGGACTCCAAGGTACAAAACATCGTGGAAGAGGAGGACGAAACAGAACTTGTGGCACCAGGTGGCGTTGCAGGGAAGAGGTCAGGTCTTAAGTCGATCGAACTACGCCTTAATGAGGGTGTGAACTTGAACAAAGACAAGGTTCAGAAGATCTTTGGCGGAAAAGTCCATCGCAAGCCCGTTTTCATGGACGGCAAGACCTTACGCACTCGTAGGTCGCTGGATGATCCTTTTTCGTCTCCAAGCTCACTCCGACGACCTCTCACCGAGTTCGAAACCCGTCTTCGGGGAGGCTCCGTGGACGACTCTGTGTTGCCGCCTCTTTCATCCGAAAATCCATTCGAATCGGAAAGGGTGATGGAGAGCAGCCTGGACTCAATACTCCCGTCTGCTCCCATAGCCTCATCAACACCTCGAAGGGGCTACAAGCGTACTTCGTCGCCCAGCGAGAGTCCTACCAAGAAACCTCGTGGCGGTCTGCGAAGCCGCAGCATTGATTTCGATGCGATTTCTCCCATGGGCCTAGGCCTGGAGAGTGCGCAACCCAAGAAGAATCCTTTGGCTTTGTCTCCGGGACTTGCCAGCATCTTCTCATACGTCCCGGTCGTGGATGACGTTGAGAGAAAGAAACACCCTTCTCCTGCTAAGCGTGACTTGGAGCTCATGACTATCGAGTTCCGCACGCAATATCCGGATGTGCCCTTGGGCCGTGCGGCAGAGCAAGACGAGTTGGACGAGCTTGCTCGTAGTACCCTCCTCTTGCCAGACTACGAGGCCGATCGCGAAAACAAGTATCTTCGTCCATCTTGCACCAGCCGCTCCGCCAGCAACCGATCTGGGGAGAGTACAGAGGATGATGAGGGAATGGTACCCTTGCTTAGACCCAGTCGACCCAGGCCGCTTTACACCGCGCCGGTGCGTAAAGCGGTCGTCAAACCTGTCGGCATCACTCGTTCGCGGACAGACTCGCAGCTTACCCTCAACCCATATCTTCGACATATGGAGACTGATGAGCTTCAGATGGGTTCTCCCGCCATGAAGCATGGTTATAGACCTCTTGGCTCACAAGAGGTCTTCTGAGACGATGATGCTTTATGGTTATGGACATGAGGATTACGACCTTTCATGGCACGATCTTCCTTTTTTTTGTTTGGATGTTGTATGATACCCACGATTCAGCTCGGTCATCTTCTTTTCGGTTTCGCAGTGCTTGAGATCCCCTTCTCAGACGACCGTTCCCCAATCATGGTGGTTGTGGTCGTCTTTTTCTTTTACTTAGGAATGGTTTAATGGTCATTAACTGGGTTACCAGTTTGTCGGAGTACCTAGGTTTGGAAGCAAGGAATTGGGACATTGGCGTTGTCGTTTCAAAAAGCACATAGACTGCACTGCGATCTACATATTCTATATCGTTGGTGCGAAGTCTTTTTCAGTTTCTTTGGCTGATGTACTTACCTACAGCCTCACTTTATTATACACTTGGTTTGGTCACTTGAACATAGCATAAGTACCCTCCACTCTAATACTTAATAATCATACCATCACGATAGCCCAGAAATAATTAGTGAAAGTGAAGTTGATGAATGAGTGCAATGTCTTGATGTAGTTGTTATATAGCTCATGTACATGTATCTATAGTCTCGCAACTCACCCCACTCTTCATATGTTGTATGCACTTTTGTGTGTGTATTCAAGGGTATCTCTCTCTGCTTCCAATTCCACATACGAGTACATATCCACCAAAACAAAAGAAAGAGAAAATACAAAGACAACGTCACAATAATCTTACAACCCCTTCCCTCCTCTGCTCAAGACCGTTTCCCCTTAATAGTGCCTCCTCCGTCCCCTCCCATCCGTCCCCCGCATCCTCCTCGTCCCCGCAGCCTTCTGTCCCGGTCGTCCCGTAATGCTCCCCTTAATCTTCATCAGTGCTCCACTGATCTTATCGCCGATACTCGTCTTGCGCTTTTGATGGTGATGCACAGCCGCTGTGGTGCCCATGGCAGCGGCGGGGGCGGCCATGCCGTGGTGCTTTCTACGGCCATAGCCGCGGCGGCGGGTGGTCATGGGCGCGGTATGAGTTGTTGTCATGGGCGTGACGTGATGGCGGCGGCTGCGGCCGAGGGAGAAGATGCCTCCGCCCATGGGGCGGGTGGAACGGGTTGTGTGCGTGGTGTGGTGTGTGTGTGTGGTTGGGCCGGCCATGGTGGTGGTCATGGGAGCGTGAGCGCGACGACGGCCGAACATTTCGAATTTGTTTAGATTGTGTGGGTGTTGTTTTGGTTTTGGTTTGGGTTGTAGATGGGAGTAGTGGTTGAGTGTTGACTTGTTCTTTTGGTTTGAAGTCTGGGGTGTGTAGCTTGGTTTGATGTTTAAGCTGATGTTGATGCTGATGAGATGAGACAAAATCTGGAAAGAGTGAAGCAAGACGGAGTTATATACCTGATTACCTGGCCCGAACTTAGTTGGTTATTTGGTGTGGTTGTCAAATCAGACGTCATATTCTCCATGAGGGTTGTCGAAGATCCCGTCTGCCCGTCAAGCGCCATCCGGTTCTTCTTTTTCGTTGATTGTCGTCCCGCTGTTACACAACATTCCTCCTCTTCTTCGCCAACCATCATTTCTTGCACACCACCTCCTACGTAGCCACACATCATAGGTAAAATGACGACGCCAGGCAGTTCAACACGAAGCGATATTCAATATCTGATACCCAACGAGCCAACGTCACCAGCCACACCTGACGTGCCTTGGCCACACTTGGCCTACTTGATCTCCCCTTGGCTTCGGCAACATGCCGTGAGAATGACATCAAAAGCAATGAAGAAGTTGGTGGGGTCCCCATGTTGACGGACTTTGAGGATGCCATAGCCGACTTGGCTTTTCGGGCCTCACATCCTACGAGTGTCCTCGAAGGTGTGGTGTGGATGGACCCTTTGACGTTTTGACGTTGAGGACCCTTAAAGATGCACCCGTGCCTGCACCTGTCCGTTTGACATGCCATGCAGAAGCCATGCCCGTCCCACATTCATCATCACATCCCCTTTGACGGGTTGCGCAAGTTCAAAGGCAGATTGGCAGAAAGACGTTGAAATGTGGGTAGGGGTCCAACTTCCCGTCCGTTCCAACATTCTAGGTATCCCACATCCCACGTTGCACGGCTAACGTCAGTGGCGTCACCTGGCATCCCGCCTGACGCCGCTATTGGCTGCCCTATAACCAAGCAAAGCCAAGCCCCCTCTTTCAGGGTCCAACAGGGGTGTATAAGCGCTGGGCATTAAACCTCTTTATAGGTGTGTGTTGCCATTTGGGAATTGAGATGATGTCACACTGAAGGACAAGGTGAAATTCAAAGGTGAAGTGGTGGTGAGGAACGGTAAGCTGCTTCGTGCTGAAGACAGCGTTATATGTGATAGGTGTAAGTACCTAGGAAAGATGGGATGACGGAGGGAAAGGGCTAATTTTAGGTTTGACACTTTCAGGGTTTCGGGTTTGAATTGGGGAGTGTCGCTTGCCCCGGCTTCCGTCAATTGTCTCTATAGACATTACTCTCTGGTCTCTTATACCGCGCGAATGCGATGTCTGTCAGTCAGTTGCGCGGTACCTACCGTATAGTCTTGGGAAATCCGTTTTCGGGAACGCACATAGGCGCAGGGTTAAAGGTGTTCAACAGCTACATACAGGCCGCCTAACGCAAATAGCAGACCTTTAACCCTGCGTGCTATGCCAGATCCCGAAAACGGATTTCCCAAGACTATACGGTACATCAATGACCAATGTATCAAATCCATGCCCTCCAATGCTTGGACGCTTCGGCGCTTCGGCCCTTCAACCCCTTCCCACACACGGTCAAACCCTCACCTGCAACTGCACGTCACTCGTACCTACACCTCACTTCCACCTACCTCACTCCCACTCCTACCTCTACCTCACCCTCCGAACCTCCCTCACTCCCCCCTCAAAACCCTCCCAATCCTCTCCACCTCCCCCTCCCCCAACCCCAACTTCCCCCTCACATACCCCTCCCACCCTCCATAAACCCTCTTAACCTCCCTCACAAAAGCCCCCCAACACTCCCTCCTCAAGGACACCAAATTCCCAAACCCGGGCTCCTCCACACTCTTCACTCCAGCCCCCTTCATCGCAAACCCCAAAAGTTGCTCCCTCGCCATCTCCGTTCCAATCCGACTCAACATCCAATCCATCTCCACATCCTCCTCACTCACCCCCGCCAAACTTAGGAGTAACCCAGCAACCACACCCGTCCTGTCCCTCCCCGCCGTGCAGTGGAATAATATCGGTTCCGGTTTTTTTTGGTCTTCCGGAGCATCATCTAACAAACCGCGCAACAAAGCAGCAATAACATCCTTATATCCCCCCAAAACATCCATATACATCTTCACATAACCCCCTTCCCCTTTACCCTCAAGGAAATCAGCCAAATTAACCGTCGCTTCTTTCTCCGTGGTGGCTTCCGCGCCGATCCAGTAGTTTTTTACCCCAGAAATTTCCGGGTCGGGAGCATGACTGTGTTCCCTCACCGAACGGATGTCGAAGATCTTTTTAATGCCGAGCTGGGTTGCCAGTTGCATCTTGGCGGCGTCGTTGAAGCCGCCGTTGGGGAAGAAGCCGCCGGAGCGGTAGATGAGGCCTGGGCGGATTCCGACTTTGCGGCTTTTGCCATTGGTGTTGCTATTGGAGGAAGATAAGGGGAGGAGACCGAGGTCCCGGGTGTTAAAGGTGCCGGGGATGTAAAGGAAGGGCGGGGTGGCGAGGGCGGCGAAGATGGATTCTTTGGGGATGGGCTGGGTTACGTCTGTTTCGGAGAGGGCGATGAGGTCGGCTTTGGAGAGGGTTGGGAGGGCCATCTTGATGAATTAGTTGGTTGGTGGTGTGCTTGTGAGGTGAGTAGAGGTGAGTCGATTGGACGATAGGCACTGCGCCGTTGGGTATCTGTGATTTCAATGCAAGGTAAGTTGTCGCGATGGAGAGTAACACTGAGGAGAGGAAAGACACGAGGCTCTGGGATTATAAATGCTTATCATTCAGGGGAACCTCGTGGGTTGTCTCACTTCTCACCGCCAATGATAGCAAACGCAGATCACGGAGGGAGGGAAGCACGGGATGTTAATGAGGTCCTCACCAACCCCGCTCCTTCCCCACATTCTCGGGACGGAAGCCGGGTGCTAACCTCATAACGGCAACAAGTAAACAAACCAACCCATGATCCCCTGAAAAGTGGAGCGACCATCTGATGTCCATCCGAACTCTAGTGTTTGATCATCCGAAAAGAAGTTCGTTCAACATTGCTTTCTCCAGAAAAATGGTGTTCTATAGGATAACTCTTAGGATTTTCGTATTCGAGAACGATTAAGGAATGTTTGCAACCGGGCTACCCGATCAAACTCAACCCCGGCCTCACCGAACCAACAACGTTCAAACCTCCTTCCTTGCATGCCCGCTTGGGGGGCCCTCCAAGGGTCCCAATTCCTCCAACTCAATTCTGTCGTTCCCATCCTCTTCCGAGGAAGTAATAAAGTCATCCATGTCCTCATCCTCCTCAGGAACAGGACGCTCAAGCACACTCCCGGTGTCCAAGTCAGAATGTGCTTTGAAGGAGAAACCATCTGATTCACGAGGCACTGTAAGAGTGGGTGTTTGTTTACCAGCCCTCGTAGGCTCAGCATCAAACCGATAAAGACCAAACCTGTTTGGTGACGCTGTGTCACCACGACTTGGGCCTGCCTCTTCCGGTTGAACTGGCACACCGCGGTGCTTGTACATCGTGCGTTGGGGTTGGCCCTGCTTTCTCCTTCCCCTGCGACTGCTGACTTTTCGGATGGTGTTTGTAGTCCTTGCTCCAATTCCAGTGGCATCCTCAACAGCCATACGCACAGACTCGAGCGCTGCCCGGTTCAGATGTGCGGCCGATTCGTCAATCAGCTTGTTCTTCTTCCGGATTTCGGTCCATCTTGTCATTGCGCCCAACTCCAGGATATTGACTCTTCGGAACTGGCTCGATGGGTTTCCGGGAAGGTGAGGACGCCAAATCTCTTCATCTGTCATGGTCACTGGAAGGGGCCTCCCAGCTTTGATCTCGATAATAGATTTGCGAATGCTTTCACGACGAATCTTCTGCCACTTCTCCATCTCGACTGTCTTGGAGCTTGGGATAATTTCGATTTCCTTGAAGCGAACAAGGACTGCAAGCAAAAGGACAGTCAACAGAAACAGCACGCCAGCTACGATACCAGTTGCTTCTCGTTGACCGAGGTTTCGCTGTGCTGTTCCGGCTACAGCGGTCGCTAATGCCGCAAGAAGGAAGCCAAAGGTATGGCAGACAGCAAACCCAGCAGCTATCCGCGGGTGTGACGAGTAGTTCGTGCGCTTGGGTTGCTTGTTCGAATAGCCTCTGGGACGGCCAATCATACCCGGGAGTAGATCGGAGCAGTCAAAATTCTCCATGATGAGTCCATTGCACTCGGCTACTGCAAGGGCAGATATAGTGCCTATCAGGGTAGCAAAAAGGACAGGAACAGGTACCGGTATATGGCCTCCAGCGGAAGACACCGTGTATGCCAAACCTAGAATAGGTAAAAGGGTGAGGAATATGGCGCGGCGAAGAAGATGTGACGTCCAGGTAAACTTCTTGTCGAGAAGGGTGTCCATGTTAGACAGCTGAGGGTAGTTCCTGTGGCGGGAGAATATGTTCGCCTTCTGGAAAGGTATTGAAACCAGTGCGCCAATTGAGATAAACGCAACACAAAGGCCAACCAAAGGCGACCTGAGCCTGTAATCCTTGGACGTAAGCGAGCCAAGCAGACAGATAATGAGAATCACCTGCGCGTAGATCCATCCCACATATACGGCCATGACCATGAATCCGGGCTGTCGAAGCATCTCCAGTGATAGCAGWATACCGTGCTAGACTTCCTGCCACCACCAGGTCGGACCATCTTTCACCCGGTGCATCATGACCTCCCCACGAGCAACTCTCCGTGACACCTGTTTACCGTCCTTGACCTCCGCCACAGATCGTCTGAAAGGAGAACGTCGGACTTCCGGGCAAATAACATTTAGAAGAAGCACGACAGCTATCATCATGATGCTGACGTAGAAGCCCCATGATGGGTTGAGATTGTTGATGATCGCTGCTCCGATCAGGAATCCGATGCCAATGCACCCAGTAAAGCACCACGTCCACAGTCCCAGCCAAACACCCATGCCGCCTCCGTGTCTGCGTACGTCGAACTTGTCGACTACCTCCTGATGTGGATTGCCGCTCATGAGCGAGGCTCCAAACAGATCCGTCAGCATGGAGTGGAAGTTCATACTTGCAAACCCAAGAGTGAGCCCCATGAACCCGCGTGAGCCTAGAAGAGCCCATCTCCAAGTGCTCACATATGGTGACCGCCATGTGCTGACGGCAATAGCCTGGGGGAACAATAAAGGCATCGCTAGTATCAAACTTGACAGGATGTACGGTTTCCGGCCGTGCAATAACGGTAAAGGCCAGAAGAAAAAGGTGGGAACGGCCAAGCCCAAGTAGAAGAAGACATTACCCAGGATAGCATAGTGATTGAGATCAGCTATCCAATACTGGATGGACGGGACAAGACCAGCATAGATGCCGATAACCATACCGATGAACGCAGTGCTCAGGCATGCGACTCCGGCAACGAACCTTTTACGGGTAGTAGACCAGTCTCGGGCTACTGGTTGTCGACGGTACGCTCGTGCCAGGCTAAAACCCTGGTAGCCACGGAGGCTGACATGAGACCTTCCACGCAGATCAATCCGAGTATCTGGCGCGTCCCTTGGTTCCCCTTCTCCCAGGCCCCTTGAGTCATCACCGTAAGTCCATGAGGCAGTTTGGGATTGCTGTGAACGATTCCCAGTTGATGTGGCTGGCCCATCGAGCCCTTGAAACTAGTCAGTATATCATCCATAATGTTTACCTACATCAGGTATCTACTAACCTGAAACCGGAACTCCATGTTTGAGTGATGCACGAACGATTGTAGAATCACTTTCGTCGCCAGGGGTATCCATAGCACCATCAGCCTGCGGTCGCAGCGAACTGACACGGCGTAGAGGCCGTATCGCGCCAAAGCTGCGGTAGCTTCTGAGTCTCGAGGCAACCCTTGGCAGACACCCAGACGTTGGCGGCGAGTCAGTACTGGTGGGTGGACTGGCTGGGATTACCGATCTTGATGACTGCTTGGTCCTTAGACCAGCTGGCCCTGGAGCCGGGTCCTGTACCGGAGGTTCTTCGCCTAGGTCTTCATAGCGAGGGCCACCCAGAGTCGAGTACCTTGATTTAACCTTGGGTTTCATCAAACTGGATTTTCTCTCTGGAATTTTGACTGCCACGTTCCTACTGCGCATTCCTGGAGCTGATCGGTAATGCTTCGGCTCCCGTCTGTTATTGTCATTGCTAGGCTGGATTCCCAAGGCACTTTCTACAGCAGTCCAGTAGTCAAAGTCGCCAACCTTATTCACCATCGACCCATTTTCGCTGGGAAAGCTTTCGTGTACGCCGGGAGGTGTTGGCACATCGCCGTGGGTGAGCTCGTCAAGCTCATAATAGTCTGGACACTGGTGGTCGACTTCTCGTTGGGCGGTTGCTGCTGCCAGCTCCATTGCCTCACTGAGAAGGTTCTCCAGGTTGTTGACAGTACTCCGAAACTTGGTGTCTATGGAGGCACCGGCTGTAGATTTCCTTAACAGTGATCGAGGATCCGTAGGATCGTAGTCGTCCAATAACGGCTCATGCATTGAATCCTTGCGCGGGAGCTCAGTGAACTTCGTCTTGTAAGGCTGCGGTTGCTTGATCAGATCTCGTAGCCAGGCTCTTGTGCGATTCAAGTTTAGCATGGCTGATGACGTGGCCGCTGGGTCTGAATTATTGTCCGATGGCACTGAGATGTGCTCGGCTACAGGATAAAGCTTCTCTTCGGGTGCTTTACCGAGAATAGTACGATTCGTGCTTCCCATAAAATCGGGGGAGACGGTCGTACTATCAGCCCTAGGTCGTTGTGGCAAGCCTTGGTGGGCGAGCGTGGCATTGTTGGCATCGTTATCACCTTGCATTGACTCCCAGTATGCGACAAGCTCAGATGCTGATCTGTGCTTTGCGAACCCGCGAGGCATTACTGCCTGGTCAACAGTAAAGTCTCTTGAGCCATCGCCGTCGTTATATAGCTGCAATYTTGGTGTCAAGGAATGGCCAGAATGACGGTTCATGCGGCTGTCGGTGGTCTTATGGTGACGAAGGGAATCCAGACGGGCTGGACTGACATTCGAAACGTTTCTTTGCCCATGAAAGCGTGCTACAGCCGCGAGACGATGGCTCGCAACAACCCCTTGAGCTTGCATATTGTCCATGGGACTCGGATCCCGTGAGGCAATGTAAGTAGCCAAGTCAAGCATTCCCTCTCGGTGGTACAAGGGCGGCAGATTCGGCGATGGAACAACCTTTGGTATTCCCTTCCGCCCGGTGCGGTCGTATGTGCTGGACTTCGCGAGCTCCGCAACCGTTCGAACTTTTGGTTCCGAGCTGTGACCATGCTGGTGATGATGATCTGAAGTAGCTGACAGTTCCTGGGACACTTGACCATCGGGCAATGTATGGTGAACAAAATCACTCTTCGAGGGATCCTGGCTTCCGCTCGTCTCTATCCATTCTTTGAGTGGGTAGAGATTCTAGCTCTGCCCGGGCGACCCGTTGACATTGTAAGAAGGGCCGGGTGGTTCTTCCTCATACATCGCGCCATAGAAGTAGTCGCGGCACGATTCTGGTGGTGACTCGAGTTCATGGGGTGAAGGATCGAATGTGACTCGGGAGCTTGCCTTACGCGGGACTCTAGAACTCGTAGGCGTAGTGTCCGTGGGAGTGAAAAGAGCTGCATCGTGAACCGTTAGCGGACACTTTGGGGACAGGGATCACTCTTGGACATACGTCGCCGCGGAGGAATCAGGAACCTCATGTTGCCTGACTTGATGGTTATATTCGGACTTGGAACTGAGTCGAGATGTTCGTACTTGGGAATAGAGTCACGATCCGTCGAAGAGTAGCGAGAATGAGAGAAGTTGCTCAATGCTTCCTGGTAGGCACTGTTTCCTCTGGGACTAGAGATAGGCATCTCCGGAGAGGGGGCACGTTGGTAGGGCGGCGGATCGATGGGCCCAGAGTATGGGTTCGCATCTCGAATGTAGCTCTTGTCGAAGGTAGGCATGGTGGTTTGTGTATCGTAGAGGATAAGACGATGTTGGTCTGGTATAAAGCTCGGCGTCTCGGGGTGCCGAAGACAAACCAACCCGTGGTTGATCGCAAGATTAGGACCAAGATTAGGAAGTAGGAGTTGTATTAGGAAACCTTGGTAAGAGAAAAAAAGACAACCAGGGGTACCAAGACCATGTAGGATAAGGATGAAGCCGAGGATAAGAGTGAAATGATAATGTGTCGTTAAGGACATGGAGGCATTTGTTAGGTCTCTCTAGGGAGTGGAGAGGAGGATGAAGAACGAAAAGCCAAGAAGAGGAGCAGGCAAAGGGACGACATCTATGAAGGAGTGAGCGATGTAAATGAGCCCACAAGTAGTACGGAAAGAGCGGTACAGTATTGTGATGGTGTACTTTAGGGAAGGAGCGAGGCTCGCCGGATGTTTTGTTCCGTGTGCTGCCAGTTTCGAGGAACTGAACGGAAAGAACGCAGGAGCACCCTTAGCAAAGCCATGTGATATTGTCAGATAACTGGTGGTAGTTCGGAAGGAAGACTCACCAGGCTTTAGTCATCGACACTGCAAGTTCAACTGAAAGAGCCCTGCACTTCCGCAACTCCGAGTTATTGACCTGGAAACCTGAATGGTATCTTGAAATACCTTTCACAAATTTTGAATGCCTTTACCCTAAACGCCACAGAAGATTGCTCGCATATGAGCACTCCACCCAATGCCAACTTGCAAACAACGCAATAATATGTTCTTTCCCAGTGTTCCATTTTCCAGCCACCACTCCAACGAACCATTAACATTTCCTGATATGTCCGCAGCCGCACTCTCCCACTTATAGAAGCTCGAAATCGTCAAGCTTGTCGCGATACTTCATAATGTTCTGCTTGATCTTGCTGCCGACAGACCAAGTGACGAAGTCCTCCATACTCCTCGTCACCAAGAAAGCAGGATCACGGACCTCTTCAACACCGACACGGACGTGGCCTTGCTCGATCATCTTGGTTGCTGCTTGTACGGTCTCGGCCATACGAAGTCTGGTCATAGCGACGGGTAGTCGCCTCCTGGCAAAGGCCGAGACTGTGACCTGGTGCTCCACCTGCGACAGCTTGGACTTGGACTGTTGTCGGACGTTAATAACTGCTCGAATGCAAGTTTGATACTGAAAGACATACCGAAAGAATGCCCATGTCGTAAAGCTTGTCGAGCAAAAGCTCCTCGTGCTTTCGCCTCACCTCGTTGTCTGGGGGGAGCAAACTGAGGCGGTGGGCGAGTTGGCGGAGGGACTACAGCATATCATGTCAGTATGCCATGAATCATTTGAGAGAGGATTAGTTGATGAAACTTACACCGCACATCCTGTTGTACTTGTGCTAGGAGGGGGTCAGTAATGGTCATCATAAAAGGTCACTGTGAGTTTCATCCATGATTGAATCAACATACATAGTCCTCAGGCTTCTGAATCATGTACCGTCTTTACAACTGTTAGCAAAATGTTCTCTCACAAACACTTCAAGTGAACGAGCTTACCTGGCGACATCGTGATCTCTGTGCTTGTTGTCCGACTTGTAGTTGATAAAATCGGTCTTCCGAAGAAGCTTCTGTTCCGCGTGCTTGAGCTTGCGGACCATATTGGCGGTTTGTGGTCTGTGTTGCTGGTGAATGTGCTGTTCTGAGTCGCAATCGAGGAAAAGGTCGTCGTGGGAGGGTATCAAAATGCGGTATCAATCGTGAGGGTGGAGGCGATGGATGGTTCACTTCACTATCGTAATCTGATAGCAGCAGCTGCAGTGGTGGTGGTGTTCTGGCGTTGAACTTTTTGCTGCAACGAAAAATCTTGCCCCACAGTTTCTCTTGCTTAGGTAGCGCACTCTTGGCCTGCAACGGCTCCATTTTACCCCACAAAACACACTGCTTCAGACTTTCAGCTTCCGCCCTGCTTGACTGCCAGCTGTCAGCCTCAACAGCGCCCAGTGCCCCGCCGGCAGGCCCCGGCAGTGCGCCGAAAAGAGATTGATCCGCCAAAAAGTGTCGCTGCCGGCCCGGAGCTCCAATTCCCAATTGCCCGCCCTACCGTGCCCGCCCGCCGCCGCATCTCCCGTCGCGACTGACCCCCGATCCCCGACTCCGACCGATCGCGAAACGGAGCTCCATTTTTGTGTGTGTGGTTTCCCCGGGAGGACTTACACATCGCCAAACCTCAGCTGTCCAAGCTGTTGTGACCAGCCACCACCACACCCAAACCGCAGCCATGTCGTCCTCTCGTCAATTCCTCTCCTCTGCGCTCAGGCAGTGCCGCGCTGCCGGCCAGAGGGCCGCCCAGTTCTCGACCACCTCGCCGGCCGCTGCCAGTATGTCGCTCCGTCGGTCGCAAAACACGATGCACCTCGATACACAAACTCTACAGACATAACACGTAGCTAACAATACCGCCGACAGTCCGCGACATCCCCACCACCTCCTTCCAAAATGCCCCGCGCACCAACACCAACACCTCGTCGCCGTCGGGCAACAACAACAACGCCGGTTCCAACCAGTACAAGTCGGACATGTTCAACCTCCTAAACAGCGGCGCCGGCAGCCGGGGAGGAAGAGACAACTACAACAACACACGCGACGTCGACGGACAGCGCTATGGCAACAACAGCCAGAAGGTGCAGGAGCTGCTCCAGTCCGAGGTGACCTCCAACAACTACATGCGGATGCAGAGGCGCCGGTGGAACAACGGCGACGTGTACGCGCCGCGCGACCTGTCACCGTACGAGATGAAGGGCAGGAACGGGGGGTGGGTGGAGCCGGCGGATGTGGTTGATGAGCTTGGGTTTAGTCCGTTGGATAACTATCGTGTATGTTTATTTCCTTTCCTCCCCTTTTCCTCCTCATACACACCCACGCTCTTTCCAATTTCATTTCTTGGGGCTGTCTGGGCAAAATGCTGATATCCTTGGGACAGAACTTCTCCCTCATCTCCGACTACATCACCCCCTTCGGCCGGATAAAGCACTCCAAGGAGACCGGCCTGCGACCCGTCAACCAGCGCAAGATCGCCAAGATGGTGCGGCGCGCCATCGGCCTCGGCATCCACCCGTCTGTGCACAAGCACCCCGAAATCCTCAAGAACAGCACGGGCAGGCACTTGTTGCCGCTTGTTGTGCCCAAGGGCCAGATGGCGAACAAGACCAAGAACTTTGATGGAGAGGATGAGAACTAGACGGACGGTCTGGGAGTGTACGGATGAGGCGGAAGGAATCATGGGGAAATTTGCATGATTGGGCGGGTTGAGGATATGATGCTGTCTGGCTAGCAAGCATGGCTAGCAGCATGGCATGGGCTGGATTGTTGATTGGTAGTGGGCTCTATAACGGATTTATAGAGTTGGTGTATTATTACTGTATACACGGCACTTAAAATGAATTTTTGCAAAATTTAGGCTTGGATGGTGGTCATCAAAGGGTAATTCTGAAGGAAAGCGGACAGTGAACATATGAAGAGACGGAGTGAATGACCACTTCTTCTATGCTCTTCTGCATGACACCGAGACACTGACGGAAAACCGATCAAGAAACTAGACAAAAACCGCTTCCTATATCCACCATCAAGCTTTGTCTAAATATGCTAAACTGTACTGTACAACCCAAAGACAATCATCCACCTCCTGCGCATCCGCTCAAAAAGCCACCCAACAATCATACAACAATGCAAGCCCCTTTCTCTCTAACTATAAAACATAATTCTCTGTACAAGTCCTGTTCTTCCTTTCTTTACTTACTGTCGATATCTTATGTAATATGACCCTCAGGTTTAGATCAAGCCTCAAACGGCCTCGTAATGTTGAACACAGGCCCCTGAAACTCAGTTTCTTTCTGCCCCTTACTCTCCAATCTCGCCCACTCCTCCGGGTACTCCTCCTTTGCCCACGCCGCAAACTCCTCCTTGGAGACGGGGTCGGGAAGGGCGTTATAGGTTACTCCAAGCCTGTTTGTTCAGTTATCGTCAGCATTTCGACTTCTTCTTCCAGGAAGTTTTCAACAACAAAACGGGAGACTCACGTCATCATACTAGCCCCATACCCCAAGCTCGCATCAGTCCCCTTAATCAGCTTAAACACCTCCTCCATCTTCCTCCCCCACGCCGCATTACTCCTTGCAATAGCCGCGCAATACGCGTTGAACACGTACTGCGGCACCTCCAGATCCATCCTCAGCATCTTCTGCCACACCGGCCTAGCATACCGATCGCCCAGCGGGATCAGCTCGCAGCACCAAAATACAATAGCCAAGCTGTTATACGACGGACCCTCAGCCGAGCGAGTAATGTGCTCCTCCCAGAAGTCCAGCGCGGTAAAGGGGTCTCCGCCGGCCGCGTACGCCAGCATCAGGGCGTTGTACAGTCTTGTGCTCATCTCCACGCGCGTGTCCATCTTGAGCATGTTGTGCACCATCTTCAGGGAGCTGGCCGGGTCGCTGGGCCGCTGCTCGGGGGGCGGGCACCTGGCTAGCCCTTCGAGACAGCGCACGTAGATGTCGGCGGTGGGGTGCATGTTGTCGTCGTCGTGGGCGCGCATGTGGCCGAATACGAGGCAGGCCATGTCGGGCTTCTTGCGGTCGAAGAAGGATTCCATGAGCCGGACGCGGTCGTCGACCGAGGTTTCGGGGAAGTACTGCCGCAGCAGCGAGTAGGCGTCCCAGGCGCGGTCGGTCGTGGTTTGGGGGGAGCAGATGTAGTCGACGAAGGCCTTGTAGATCTGCTGCCGCTCGTTGTGGCTGATGGAGACGGAGTGTAAGGAAAGGGTGTCGATCACGTCGAACTTCTTGTCGTGGTTGAGGAAGACGAGGCAGAGCGCGACGATGGTTTCCGGCTCCAAGACGGCGTGGCGCTGCTCGAGCGCCGAGGTGATGGTTAGAATGTGCTGGAGGTTGGGTTCCGGCTGCGCGCACAAGACGCGGAGGTACTTGTTCATTACGGGCAGGTCTTCTTCGAATTCGATCTCGACGGCGCCGGATGCGAGTTTCGAGAAAATTTGATGAGCCCCTTCGACATCGTTGGCGTCGAGTCGGTACGACATTTGGTTAAGGTAGGTGTGAACGTTGGCTTTGATTTTGAAGTCCTGGGCCAGCTGCCAAAACCTCTCAGCCATGTACGGATTCCCCTTTTCCTGGGCGGCTTGCATAAGCCGGTTGATGGTGGTGGCATCAACCTTAACCTCGTGACTTCTGTAAAACTCGCCGCTGGCCATGGTCTGGAGGTACGTCTTGATGCCGTCTGGCCCCTTATCCAGAGCTAAGACGGACCATTGTAAGAAGGCCTCCAATGACGCTTTTTTCGCCCACTGATCCTGGACCACCTCCTCAAAAACTGGCAAAAGCCATTCGTTCCACTTCTGGCTTGATCGCCGTGATGATCGCACCAGTTCCAGCAATGTCTCTCCCGTGGGAGAGAAGCCGCTATGTATAGGCTTGTTGTACCACTGCTTTGTCTCCTCGATCTTGTCCTGCTTCGCATAAAACGAAACGAAGACCTGGTGCACGCCCGGGATGTATTTGATACCTCCCGTCTCCTGTGCTTCCTCCCAAAACTGTAGTAGTTCCTCTTCCCGACCCTCGTCCGCCAGGCCCTGCAAGACCATAATCCAGATTCTCCCCGCGCCTCTGAAGTTAACAACGCTCCCTTCGTCCTTTAATTGTTGCCAGAACTCTTTCACTCGACCTGCTGCTTCCAGGGAGCCTCCGTATTGCGTCAATGCCTTGATGTATCTCGCGAAGTCGTCTTTGGTCAAATGTGCTTTGCGCTCGTCGGGATTCAACAAGATGAGCCTCCTGCGCGTGATCTCCTCGTGCAGCAACCGGGCTAGCGCAAGATGGAATTCTGGAGAGCCCTTGGGATACAGCAATGCAGCGTCCATAGCATTTTCGAGGTCGCTCATTTTGAGGTCAACGGGAGCGTCAGCCTCGGGCTTGGTTACCAAAAGATAATGCAACACCGTTCTCAAGAGGAAGGCCTGGTTGGGATTCAGTGGTTTATTGGTGTCGGCCTTGAATTTCGTCAACCTCCTGAACGCCGTCACCAGCTGGTCCCGCGGAGGAGGGCGCTCCTGCTCAACCTCGCTCCTCCTGTACTGGAGAAGCACATTGTAGCCCGGGTCAAAATGGGGCAGCTTCACGACTCGTTCGGGCTTCGGCGTGAAGAGGCTGATAAACGTCCTCTTGGAGGTTCGGGGACATAGTAGGGCGTCGCGTGGAATGTGAGGGACGTCATGCTGGCAGTCGAGGAGACAGCGACGGGCAGAGAGGGCTGTTACAGAGCATGGGCGCAACAAGCCATGATGATGGCCGGCGGCGTGAAGTCGTCGGTACACATTCGGTGTCGTCGTCGCGTTGCGTGCCAGATGCGACCGCATGGTTGGGAAAGGGATCCTAGTAGAGCGCAGTCCTGGGTTCATGACTCGAGTAAGTTGAGGGGTTCTCGTGCTCCATCTCCATTGCCAGCGTCTCCATCTTTCTCCAGTTCTCCATGGAGTCGTTCTCGAGTCGGGTTTTGAAGAGGTACGTACTACTGGTGCATGGTGGTGGAATGACACCCCGATTGTCGTCGCAAACACAGGCGCAAGCACAAGCGACTGAGGCGACCTTGGGATCTGAATGGTGGCAGGAACGGGCTTTTCGATCTCGGGGGGTGTTTCTTTTTTGGAAATCTCCAAATTCCTGTTGACCGGGGCAGCTTCCAGCATAAGTGTTGCGAACATCGGGTGGTTGGCCCAAGCTCCACTACCCATGCCAGGTACAGTTACCGTTGCAGCGCATCCACAGCGACCCCTCATCCCATGCTGTCATTATCCGGGGAATCTAGGGTTAGGGTCAGTGCTTGGTTCTCCAATATCATCCTCAAAACTGCATCACTCCCGTGTCATTTATCAACAAACTTCACATGAAATAACCGTAACCACCACAACTCCAACGTAAAAAGATATACCCACTTAAGATCGACCATAAATAACAACCTCTCAATCAATTCAATCGCAATCGACCAACGCCAAAAATCAACCAAAACCCCAAACCAAAATGCCACCCCCCCAACCCCCACCAACAATCCTCTCCCTAAAATCTGACTTCCTCACCACCCAAACGCGCACTCTCTCCCAACCCTTAACCCCAACGCGCACCTTCCTCTCCCAAAACGACGGCACCTCCTCCCCCCACTCTCAATCTCAACACCAAGGGCACATCCCTCAGAAACCGCTCTCCGAAGCCCTAACAAAACTCAACCACCTTCTCACCCAACACAACCGACGCGCCTACCCTCCTCAAGCGACACGACACGTGGCTGAACAAATCGACAAACTTTACTTTTCTATTACCTCTGCTACCACTTCCTTGGGGAACAAAGATGAGGGGGATGAAGAGGATGAAGATGAGGATGGACAAGCTTGGTTGCGAGTAAACGCCGACCTTACCCTCCCCCGTTTAATCACCTCCATACCAGACTCCTGGTCTGTCGTCAACCACCAAGAAGCGGAGGATTCTCCCATGGAAGCCAGAAGGTTTAAGGAATTGGTGGCACAGTTGAAGGAGTTGGATGAGCAGAAACAAAGGGTGTTGGAACGGGTCGTGAAATTAAGAAAAATTAAGGGGTTGGTTGAGGGGTTTGAGTCTTCCCCTCCTCAAGATCTGAATGCTGAGGGAGAAGCAGGGAAGGAGGGAGGAGCAGTGGAAGCAGGGGGAGGAGGAGCAGGAGGAGCAGGGGGAGGAGGAATGAAAGCGGTGCAAGAGAATCTGGTGACCAAGAATGGGGAGATGGAGGCTGAGTTGCAGAGGATGAGGGTTTTGCTTGCTAGGGTCGGGGGAAGGGTGGAGAAGTTGGATAGGGAGAGGGAGAGGGAGAGGGAAAGGGGGAGTGGGAGTGGRAGGAGGAAGAGGGCGAGGGAAGGGGAGGATGGGGAAGGGGCTGGTGATGAGAGGAAGAAGGTTGATAAGTTACTGGAGAGTTTTTGATTTGTTGGGGGGGTTTTGTCACGGGCTGTGGATGGGGAAGATGCAGTGATGGGAGGTAAAATGGTGCATTTTTTGAGGCGTTAAGGGTTGGGCTTCGGGTGGAAAACGGACAGGGAGTATAAGTCGGTATTTCATCAAGGTAGGTTGAAAACAACCAGGGACTGGTTTTGTTGGGAGATTTGTTATGATACCCTAAAAATACCTTGGAGCACACAAACAAGGCGTTTAACGACGGTTCGATCCTAACGAATGAAGTAGAACAACTGTTCGGCTTGTGGCGTGCTACTAATATCGATGCTTCGTAAAATCATAACATTACAACTCTTTATGCAGGACGCTCGAACTCAGCGCTCCAAGACCAGGTTGGCATAAACATACACCGGTATCCTAAAGACTAATACAAAATTACCTGAACCACCCAACCCAACGGCGGAGACCACTTCCTCATGGTCCCATCGCCGGAGGAGGGGGAACCTCACTAGGCATGGTCGAGATCATCTCGTCATTGCCGCTGTCCTCCGGCGACTCCTCAGCGACCTGGCCCTGGATGCGGCGCTTGGCATTGGCCTTGTCCTCGGCCGTGATATCGCCCTCGTCCTTGCGCATATCAGGAGTCCACTGCGGCTCATTAGGCGCGTGACCGACCGACATGCCGACACGGACCTGTTCGTTACTGTTAGTCAACGACCACTACACGAGTTACTTGATGGATCAGACTTACCAAAGTCTCCAAAGGCAGAAGCGAATTCTGCACCAGATCCTCATCCCACACCATCTTGCCCGGCTCAAAGAGCACGACAATCGTGCTACCACCAAACTTGAAGTATCCGAGCTCCTCACCCCTCTTCACCTCGTCGCCATCATTCCTCGTAATGACGGTACTACCGACCATCATGGCGCCAACGCAGATAACCATGACGCGGCCAAACTCGGGGCTGTCAATTGGCACCAGCACTCTCACGTTCTCGCCGTACACATCCAGCGCGGACCGAATGGCCATTGGGTTGACAGTGTAGTACTCTCCCTCGATCGTCTTGGGCTGGCGCATGATACCGTCAACGGGGATATGGAAGCGGTGGTAATCCTGCGGCGCAAGACGGAAGATGCCGAGCGCACCTCCCTCGTACCGCGCAACGTCTTCGGGGTAGGCGTCACCAAGCAGGCGCTTGACGGTGAATTCGCGACCCTTGATCCAAACGTTGGTGGCCGTGTCGATGCTGTTGAAGACAACGCAGCGGCAGTCCGCGGGGGAAACGACGATGCGAGGGTTGTCAGGAGCCGAACAGGGGCGGGCACCGGGCTTGAGGGCGCGGTAGAAGAACTCGTTGAAGGTCTTGTACTCCTCCAGAGGGAGCGCGACTTCGGACAAATCAAGACCGTGGAACTGGATGAACTTGGGGATCTCAGCCTTAGAGTTCGGGTCGTCGTACTTCTTGCCTTGCTTGACACTGAGGCTCTTGAGGAGCTTGCGGATGCGCTTCGTCTCCATGTTGTTAGACTTGAGGCCCTTGTACAGCAAGCGGATGCCAAGTCGAACGTAGACGCTCATCTTCTCCTCGTTGATCTGACCGGTAATACGGTCCTGCACAAGAATGTTGGCCGAGTTGGCTCCAACCTTGTAACCGCCGTACGAGATCTTGGTGATGACCTTGGAGTACCACTTGCGCTGAGCCTGGCTGGAAGTAACGAAGCCGCCCATCACAAGATTGTTGACTTGGCGCCAATCTTGGCTGGCGCATGTTGCAATGTGGGTGATGATGTCGGTATCCTTCCGCTTGTTCAGGCGAGGCTGGTGGCAGATAGGGCACTCCTTAATCTCCACAACGTGTTCTTCGCCGCTAGATGAAAGGTTCAAGTCATCACGGTCGAGCAGGTCTCCTTCCTCGCCCGAGGTGCCAAGATCTGGTACGTTGAGGGTTGAATCGGTAAGCTGCGAACCGCCGACCGGAGTCTCCGCGTCCTCTAGATCACTAGTGGTACCAGAGTCCTTGCCGTGACCAGGAAGGAGGTTCTTTACGTTGTCCTTGACCTTGTCGACCATTCCCTGGATGGTCGAGCGTGACTTGGCCTCTAGCTGATCCTCCAAGCAAATGACGGCCTCATCCATCGTCAAATCATCCGAGTCGTCTCCTTCCATCCTATGGGGGAATCGCTGGAAGAAGCTATCGATGGTAGACTCGCGCAGTGTGGAACCGAGGGTGTCCAGCATGGTTGTCAACTCGACCTTGCTGATGCGCCCGCTTTCATCCGCGTCGTATTGCTTCAACAGTGCCCTCCAGAACTGCTGTCTCAGCGCTGGGTACGGCATGTACTTGATGCGTAGATAGAGTTGAGGGTTGTGCTTGGACTCCCACTTTTCAAGGTTCTTCATCTTGAGAGGAAGAGTCAAGAAAGTGAAGTCGTCGTCCCCTTCGGACTGGGGCGCAATCTCGCCAGCCGTAGCAGCCGCACCCGCCGCCGCAATGGGATTCTCCCCAGGTGGCAGCAAGGCCGGGCTAGGCGGGGGAAGGGTATTCCGGCTAGAATCCTGCGCACCGTCGACAGCAATCTGAAGAGGGGTCCCAGCTACCGATGGTTCCTTTGCGGCCGTGGAATTTTGCCTAGAAAGACCAGGTCTGGCGGCTTTGCTCAAGCTTTGAGCAGAGGCCGTCCGAGACAGGCCCAATCTCGCAAATCGGCCACCGCTCTTCTGCACTGGAGCGTAGTCTGGGATATCCTTCAGGTGATAAAGACCGGTTTCCGGGTTGGGCTTTGGTGCCTTTTCCATGATTTCCCGGATCGGAAGGTTTACGGAAGCGACAAAGTCGTTGCCGGAATATTTATCATGGTCGATGACGGTAAAGTTGAAAGAGTACATCTGCTCGTAAGTCGATACCGTAAAGATCATCTTCTCGTTATACACGGGGTTGAGGTTGTGTCGGACCGTCTTGGTGCGGAAGGTCTGTCTGCCACACGAGATGACGACGAAGGGATCCATATCGAAGCCGGTCTTGGTCACGTTGCGCTCGGGAGGCAAGTCGGTGATCTTTCCGATTTCGAGGTAGACAATACCCAAGGTGTCGCTATCGCCATTGGTAAACTCGTAGGCATTCTTGGAGCGCGTAGACGACACTTGAGAGGCGGTATCGGGCACAGGCGCGGACTTGGTGATTGAAATGAACTGATCGTAGAGTTCTCTGGGTGTGGCTTCTGGGTTCGAGTTGTCGACGATGGTCAATTGCAGCTCCACCTCACCTGAGACGACGCTGCTCTTCTTTCCGGTCCTTTTGCTCTTCAAGGGGAACCAGCTTGGCCCAAGGTCTGTGATTCCATCCTCGGCGAAGGCCTCATCAAGGGCGAGYTCGARCTCGCCCAGGTAATCCTTCCCGAAGCGATCCTTGTCCCAGCAAATACCGGTGAGGGAAAGGCTTTGTGCGCCATTGATGGGAAACTGGTAATGTTCGTTCCAGATCGGGTCAAGAGTCTTTGGTATCGTGGAGGTCGTGTATTTGGCGTCGCCCAGGCTCAATACGAGGTACTACACGCAGCAGGCAGTCAGTGTTAGCAGCAACAAAGATATCTCGAGTCGGAAGTTGTAAAGATTGTTGTCGCACAACTTACAGGATCCGATGTTCCTCCTCGATCCTTTGCCGCAAGGTTTCTGGCCTGTAGTAAACAAAACACATCCGTCAGTGCTGCTGTTGCGGGAATGCGATGCCATTCGGATCATGCCGGCAATGCGCATCCACATCTTGTAAACACACCTGTATGATCTTGACATCCAGGACCAAACCCGTGTCTCTTCGCCCCTCGGGGCTTGCTGAATCGCCCTTGCTTCGCATTGGACTTGCGCTTCTGCTAGTTGCTAAGGAGTTGCTGGATGATTTGAGACGGTTTGGAATAATGCGGACCATGGCGGCGGGAAGAGGGACCTAGCGGGGTCGCCCGGCTGGGTACCTATGGAGCTATATACGGGAATATTGGCAGTGGCAGTGCCCAGTGAGGCGGATCGATCAGCCAAGCAAGGCAGGGCAAGGCAAAGGAGGGGTCCGATAATCGTAGTACTGCGTAAGCGTCGATTTGTCGTAGGGAGAGCGTCGTCAATCGTCAATGGTGCTGCTGCGGGCGCCTGCTTGCTTGTGGTTACTTCCAAGTTTCTTGTTTGGGAGGTTGCTTGTCCTGGTTGGTACTTGGTAGCGCCGCTATGTAATGGATGTGCCCTGATGCCGTGGTGTCGTGCAGGCGTGTGTGTTTGTGTGTGTAATCGATTGATGTGCAATGTTTGGAAGGGGAATGGTGTGGGGGAGAAAAGGGTCCCAAACAGGTTCGTTCCTTTGACTTTTTCGGGGCTCAATGGCAAGAATAAAAGAGGTGGTGGTGGTATCGTGTCTCGTTAATGACCAAAACGTAAAAGGGGTTGTTGTGGTTTTGGGAGTCTTGTCGAGTTACACCCAGCGTTAATGCGTTAAGAGTACTGTAAGTGTATAGTGTGCATATGCAACCTGGAAAGATGGCGCGGCAAAAAGTCTATAGCTTTGCCACCAAGATCGATTGGAAAGTGGAATTTGGACTCAAAGACTTTGAGACGAACTGGGCGGTAGCCATTCGAGTTTCGACAGAGAGCTGAAGAGAGAAATCGGTGACGGTCGGGTGTATCAGGGTCAGCTGGAGCTGGAGGACAGAGACGTCATTCGGGCCGGGATTGCTGGTTTATAGACAATGCGATGGAATTCCCGAGTGGAGTGGGGGCCCTGGGCAACCAAGTGGGTGACAAAATGGAAGTCGTGGAAGCTGAGATCGGCGGGGGCTTGGAGTCTTGGAACTGTTCCGACTGATCCAATGCTTCTCTCGTGTATCGAGGCTGTGAGGCTGATGTTTGTTGAAGAGAGAAACAAATGGAGAAGTTGATGGAACAACCGCTGGATGTTTTGAAAGGAGGAGAGGTTGCGTGATGCTCGAACACATGCAGAGGACAGTTTCAACTTTTTGAATCCGCCAAGGAGTCTCGTCCACCGCCTACCGCCTACCGACTACCCCGGGGGATCTCCGGCCGGATACTCGGGCCCGCGGTCTATTTAGTTTGTTTAGTGTGTCTTCAAACCCTCAGGGGCGCATCTTTCAAAGCTGTCAAATCACGATTCGCAAAAAGGGGAACTTGGGTGTTTGTCGAATGTACACTACGGTACGGTAGCCAAGGTTCCCATGCGGTAGGTGCAATAGCCCAGTGTTACATCACAATACTTTCACATCTACATCTCGTACACATGTATGCAGGTGCAGGTGTACCTCTTAAAGACGACGCAACAGCGGAATAATTCTAGCCGCCAAAGCTCTTCATGTTTTCCCTCCTTGACCGCGCCGTTGGCCCTCAACGAAAACAAGCGGTGGGCCGTCATTCCAACGAGCCTATGGGAGGGGCTGGATGGTGTAAACATGAGACGGGCTGAAGAGAGAAAGCGTGTCCCAATGTCCCCCAATGTCCCGTCGATTCCATAAACCGCGCACATGCAAATCATATCCCAACCTAACCGCGTCCTCGGTACGTAGTGCCTTCTTCAATAGTCACCTGCTAGTTAAGAAATATCTCTCCGAATACCTCTTGCACGAATCGAGGATGCTTTCCGGGGAAGCGAATGGATGGAACACTGCAAAACTGTTGCCTAGTGGCTTAGGTTCCATGTCAGTAGCAGTGGATTATCTGCATGAAAATGCGGTTGGTCTTCACGAGGTTATCCAGACTGTTGACTGAAGTCGTGTGTTTCCTCCAGCTCAAGGAGGTTTCTATTCTCGGACTTTTGCTGACATTGTTTGACCCTTCTGAGACTGTACAAGTGAAAAGCCAAAACCGTGCAGGCCAAGCTTCCTCGGCTTCCCAGCGGACGGAGAGCCAAGCCGGGCAGGCAGGGCTGCCGCTTCCGCCCCTCTAGGGTCCGCCGCGATGCCGCCGTTGTGGGTCCTGTCCTTTTGACGGGGTGACGGGCAAGACGGGATCACAGGCCGTCCCGACTCCCGAATCGTTCTTTCTCGTGATCTTCATCTTCATCCGATTTCCCCGACTTTTCAAGGTTAAACATCTCCTTCGAGTCTTCGGTCTCCATTACGATGATGCATGTCGTTCGATATGATGCCACTACAATGTTTCACGACACCAGACCCCTTCAACAATCCCATAAACTCACGTTGCGCCAAAAGAGGACTGGTCCCTGATACAAGCCACATTCATCATCACTTACCCCCCCATTCTCTCTCCATCAGCCAACATCACTCAGCCAAGGCTGACTTCTCACTCTTCTCACTCGGCATCTAACAGACAACTTGAACACCCAACCAACGGAATGCATCGTCAGATGCCGTGACATCAATCAATCGCACCTCGGTCATCGAATGAAGGATTCCTCCCATCGGCCGCGTCGGGGCCACTCAAAGTCCGGCTGTCACCTACCAGTTTAAGGCTGAGATCTTCTCTCATCGAATTGCATCAGTCCCCTTACCCCCCATCCCCCCTCTTCCCCCTTTTCCACAACATAGTGCGGGCGCCACTATAAAACACGCTACATCGATGTAAGAGCGCGCGGCATCCATTTCCGATGGATGTGCGACTTTCATGTCCGACTCATCCAACCATTCAACCATCCGTAACCGCCCTCTTATCTTCCAGTTGCAAACACAACCCATCACTGTTCAGCCGAGGGTCTATTGAGGCTGAACTTGAAACTTGGATCATTTCGCCAAGGTTACGGTATTGGGATCCTGAGGTAAAGACACATGATCTGGTTATATCATCACCCAGCCGCGTAATGCTTTGCTTCACATCTCCCACCATACATGTCGAGAAAGCGTTGGTTTTGTAGACCAATCGACTTCATTGCCGTGAGAACCATTATTCCTCTGTCTAGTATTTATACTCGCATGTCAGTAGCACTACCAAGGTCACAGAGTTCCTCTTTCTCTTCTTGAATCCTCTCCAACAAACATTATGCCACCCACGCCTTCATCTTTCGTTCTCTCGTTGCTCCTCCCGCTTGCCCTTTTTGTGAATTAAGAGATATCTTTCATGTTCATCGTCGCTTCGCCCAAAACATCCGCTTAAGCAGAAACCTTGGCCTTGTACTTTGTCGCCGCCTTGTCGAAGAGGTCGCTCTTCTCGGCCAGGTCGGTCAGGAAGGGGTGGTTGGGAGCAGCCCGCTCGAGGGCACTGTAAAGCAGACATGTATGTTAGCATGTGTAGTAAGGAAGGAGGATAGGCGTAGGAAACCGGAGCCGTGTGTGTGTGTGTGTGTGTGTGTGTGTGTATATATATAACGTACGCCTTGTACTCAGCCGAATCTTGCCCAGTAATGACGCTCCAGACGAGCTGGTTCGCAATAGCGTCGGCGAACCCGGGCTCCTTCTTGAGCGCCTGGTCCAGGGCAGCCTGGGCCTCCTCTGTGCGGCCGAGATGGAGCTCGGCAACGGCCTGCGAGACGAGACTCCGTACGGAGGAGGTAGCGGGTGCTTGTGCGAGTTCTTCGAAGACGTAGAATGCTTGTTGGTACTTGTCGCCGCCCTGTAGAGAGTAGTAGACAAAAAGTCAATAGTCAGTAAAACCGCTTATTCCAATCGCACGGAAACCTGAGCTCCTCGAGTCCTTCCTCCTGTCTCGCTCAAAAAGGGGGCGGAAAGAAAACTAACCAGCCTCAACCCAACCCACGACTCAGCCAGGTTAAACAACAAACTATCCTGCGCCAGCCTCCTCGCGCTGGCCACCTCCTTAACCGCCAAGTCCGTCCTGTTCTGCGCCAGGTAGATGTGCACAATCAGCGCCGTCGCCTCCAGGTTGCCCTGGTGTCTCTGCAGCAGCGCCAGCGCCTCGTCCGCCTTACCCGCCGCCGCCAGCACCGTCCCGCCCACGACCTGCACAATACCAATCTCGCCCGCGTCCGTG